>CP038115.1:545473-621286 GCA_004519485.1 Nannochloropsis oceanica
CACCATTTCTACCGGGTACCCTCTTGCTGCTGCTAATGCTGCTGCTGCTGGTCCCCTCTTACTACTGCCTTCGCCACCGCCATTGCCTAGGGTGAGAGTGTACGTATGCTTTGAATGAACTCCTCCTTCTTCTCTCACAATATTCCTTCCTCCCCCCTCCCTCAACTGGTCAACCTCATTCTCGTACTCGATCACTGAGCCCCAAACACCTTGGAGGCTCGTCCATCGGAGGGGCCTCTCTCCCTACCTCTCTCCCTCCCGCCCTCACTCCCTCCTCCTCACCTGCGAAAGCAGTAGGTAGACGTTTTCTGGATCGTTGACCGTGAAGGCCACCCGCGGCCATGAACCACAGTCGACCTCGATGAAGTGCGTCTGAACAAAGGGAAGGAGGGAAGGAGGGAGGAAAGAAGAGGCATCAGACACGTGGATCTTTCTCCTTTCTTTTCTCTTTTGTTCCCTCCTTCCGTCCTTTCCCCCCTCCTTCCCTCCTTCCCTCCTTCCCTCCTTCCCTCCCTCCTTACCCTGCCCGCACGTCTCAAATCGCTAGGCCACCAACGTTGAAAATCAACGGCCATACCCCAGTGCTTATACTGGCCTTGCCACATGCTGCCCAGGGGAAGGAGAGAGACCTGAGGGGTTGGGAGGGAGGGAAAAAGGGAAGGGATGAGTGGGTGGATGAGTACAGGTTCAGAGCATCTTTTGCCACCTCCATCCCTGGCCACCAACGCATTTTCCACGTATCCTCCCCCTCCTCCCACTTTTCACTTACTTTTTTTATGTCCTTAAGTGGGATGGTCTTGGCTAAACCGAACGGGAAAAAATAGCACTTCACTTTAAGCTTTGTGGGGGTGAGCTTCAAATACCCGTCTTCGTAGAGAGTCAGAGGCGGCTCGTCGGAGGAAAATGAGGAGGGAAGCAGTGGTGCGTGCAGTGCAGGTATGGGCTGAGAAAGTGCATGGGTGGAAGCGACGGTGGCGGTTAAGGGACGAGGAGGAGGAGAAGAGGCGGAGGCGGAGGATGAGGAGGAGGAGAGGGGGACCATAACGACGTGATCAGTGGGAGAACCGAAGCAATGATGCCTTGGCTTTGGCAATGCTTAGAAGTTTGTACTCTGATGAAACTGGCTGTGTTGGCATGTATATGGCGGAGGTACAAGAAAGATGGGAAAAGAAGTAGGGAGGTAGTGGAAGGTCTTCCCTTGCTGTTTGATTTTTAAAGACCCATCGGGCAAGCCAGGACGATACGACGTCCATCCTGTCATGCACACGAGGACGTTATGGTTGTTGACGCACTCTGTGACTGCGTATTGAGGAAGGATCAAAATAGATGGGATGGTGGGCTGTTCCCTCACGGCCGTTGGACTAGAGAAGAAGCATGTCACGCATGTCCTTAGTGGCGGGCTTTGCAAGGACGGGAAGCAGCAAGGCTTTTGCTTATATTTGCCAGCGCCTTGTAGTGTGTTTTCCAAATCTTGTTCTTATCAACGAGATTTAAGGTTTGCTCTAGGACCAGGCCATCTCTGCTTTTACACCCACTACACACGTGTAAGCCCTCTCGAGTGGAAAGGAACGTACGCTCGGCGTTGTGTCCACCATGCTTATCCCTCCCTCGTTTTTTCCCTGGCTGGTCAAAAGACAATGACAATGGCATCAAGTAGCTGTCATATGCAAGCTTGTCTCATGTACCGACTGCCTCTCTCTCTCACACACACACACAAACACTCAGGGCCCCCAAATTCACACACAGCCCTGGTCCTACCAAACCTTCTTTTGTCTTGTCTGTGGCATCGTCCCATCGCTCTTCCCTCCCTCCCATTCATCTTTCCCTCTTCTCACGCCTCCTCATTGTTTGTCTCACTATTTCTAATTTCGCACAGCCACTACCGCTACCACCACTTCTCCACCAACAACAATGACGGTACGTACCGTGCTCCCTTGTGTGTGCGTCAATACGTGCCCGTCTCGTTCTTTTCCTCTTCCCATCCGCTTCCATTTCCCAACCACCAAACCCGTCTCTTTTATCTTCATCTCTCTTGCACAGAAGCATGGCACCTTCGACCCTGCCAAATCCCAGGTCTCCCACGAGGCCCAGCTCCTGTGGTAGGTACATGCATGGCCCGTCCACCTGCTTATTTGCTGTCTGCGTGCGTGGAGCGCTGGGTTGACGTATCGTGGCCTTTCTCTTCCCTCTCCATTCTTTTCTTCCTTCCAACTTTCTTCCCTTCCGCTGCCCTCGTCCCCTCCTCCCCCCCTACTCTCTGTCCTTCTCTCGCCTAACGTCCTTCTCTCCCTCTTGTGCATCGTTATCTTCGCTGTCTTATTTCTCTTCTGTGTGTCTATTCCACACATCCGTCCAACCACATGGCACCATTTACAGGCTCCGGTCACCCATCACGGGAGATCTGACCGAGGTGCCCGGCATCGGTACGTCCCTCTTCTCCTCCCTCCCTCCATCCTTCCTTCCCTTTCTCGTTCCCTCCCTCCCTCGTTCTATCTCATTTCACCTTCCCACCTTCCTTCCTCTTCCTACCTCCCTTTCCACCTCTTCATTTCTCCTGCCAGGCCCCAAACATGCCGAGCATCTGCACGCTAAGGATATTCACACCACCCATCAGCTCATCGGCGAGGTACCCTCCCTCCCTCCCTCCCTCCCTCCCTCCCTCCCTGCCTTGCTCCTTTGCTCATTTCTCTTCTCATGACATCAAGAATTGCTAACCCTCCTGTCCCTCTCTCCCTTCCTCAGTACCTCAAGATGAAGGGCAAGGACGTCGATCCCAAGGTCAACAAATATCTCACAGGAGGGGGGGAAGGAGGGAGGGAGGGAGGGAGGGAGAGAGGGGCATGAAAGCACATGAAGGCCTCCCACCCCGGCATCTCGCCCCTCCCTCCCTCCCGCCTTCCTTCCTCCCTCAGATGCATGCGCAGCATTTCTATGATCATATTCAGGCGTACGGAGTCAGCTCTCACCGTACGGACGTGGTGGATGCCATCGCGTCGAAGGTCAGGAGGGGGAGGAAGGGAGGGGGAAGAAGGAGAAGGAGAAGGAGAAAGGGACTATGGGGTTTTCTTCACAGCCCGAACCACTCCCTCCCTCCCCCCCTCCCCCCTGCCCTCCCTCAGGTCTCCATGTGGCTGCCCGGCATGTATGATGCTTCTGCCTTTCATCACACCGCTGGCCCCACCACGGAGGGAAAGAACGAGCATGAGCTTATTGCTGTTGCTGCCACTGATACTACAGCTGCTACTGCTGCTGCTGCTGCTGCTGTTGCTGTTGCTGCTGTTGCTGCTGTTGCTGCTGCTGCTGTTCCTACCTCGGAGGAGGAGGGCGGAAAAAAGGAGGTGGAGGGGGCGACAGCTGTGGAAATGGCGCCTGAAGCATCACCCGTGGAAACGAATTAGAGATAACGGACGAAAGAAGGAGGTGAGGAGGTGAGGGCAGGTAAGGCAAGGAGGGAGGGAGGGAGGGAGGGGGGAAGGATCCGTTGACATGCGTCTATTTTTTCCTCTGCCTCTCTCTCTCTGTCTCTCTCTCTTCTTTCTCTCTGCCCCCCTCTCTCTTTCCCCGAACTTCCTCTTTTTGGGCCGTCTTAGTCTGTTGTTTCTATTTCGTTGTCGAAGAGAGGGAGGCAGGGAGGGAAGGAGGGAGAGAAGGGGGGAGTCTACAAAGGACCTGTCAGCTCAACTCCAAAATTTTCTCCTGCCGCTTCCTCTTCTTCTTCTTCCTCCTCCTCCTTCTTCTTTTTCATCTTTATCTGCCGGCAATGCCCGCGTGCTAAAGCGAAGGAGGAAAGCGAGGGAGGGAGGGAGGGGGAATGAACCTGGCATGGTGTAGAGAGAAGACGTAAAAGAAGAAGAAAGGAAAGAGGAGATGAGTAGTTGAACCGAAGGAAAGAGGGAAGGAAAAAGCGAATGCGATATACGTGTTTGTGCAGATGTTTCTTGCCCTGTGAACAATGCCATACTGTCGGCAGCGCTGCACCGAGGAAGAGAGGGAGGGAGAGAGGAAAATACTCTGGCAGTAGTCGGAGTGAGGGGAATAACAAATAAATGGGGAAAAGAAACAAAAAAGAAGACCGTCGGTGCACACTGAAGCATCTATCGTCCTCTCTCCTTCCTTTTTTGGCCTCATCCCCTTCTTAGCTATATCACATGCACATCAATCGGCGTTCTATAATTATTGTTGCTGTGACACACTCAATCACTCTTCAATCCCTTTACACTCACCTCCCTTACAATTGCCTCGTTTTTCGTTGCCTTTGCTTCCACGGGTAAATTCGGGTATCGCCCCTCCTTTCCCCTCTTCCTCAACCTCCTCCATCCATCGCAAAGCACGGGAAGAGATCCATGACGTCCATACATCTACACAAGGGGCTTCCTTCCTCTTATATATGTACAATTACACACACGCACAGGCGCTTCCTTTCTCTTACACACGCACAGGCATCAACCACAGACACACACAGACACAAGGGCAGCATCTCTCTGACGTATACACAGGCATGGAAGCATTTCCTCTCTCTTACACACACAGAAAGACAGAGAGATAGAGACAGCCTCTCTTTTAGATATGCACAGGCACGGTCGCGTCTCTTCCCTAATTTACACTTTTCCTCTCCTCCTCCTCCTCCTCCTCCTCCTCCCCCTTATTGGAACGAGAGAGGGGGGGAGGGAGGGAGGGAGAGAGGGGCCATCTCCTCCATCTCTCGCACCGCCTCCTTCAGCCTCTCTTGTATTTCCCTAAGTCCTTCTTTCAACCTCTCCACCACGTCCTCTCTCTTGACACCTGCTGTTTTGTAAGGAGGAGAGGGCAGGTCCATCCGCGGGCGTTTGATAGGACCTTCTCCCGCCTCCTCCTCCTCCTCGCCTCCCTCCCTCCCTCCCTCCCTCCCCCCCTCCCCCTGCTCCAGCTTACTTCTCTTGTCATCATCACTTCCGCTATTGTGGTTGCTGCTGCTGCTGCTGCTGCTGCTGCTGCTGCTGCTGCTGCTGCTGCTGCTGCTGCTGCTGCTATCATTCTTCCGCCCTTCCTCGGTCTTCCAATCCCCCACCGTGGACGTGGCCCTCGACACACACCTCACTCTTCCTTCCTCTTCCCTCCCTCCCTCCCTCCCTCCATTCCCTCCTTCCCGTCTTCCCGCCGACGGCTCCGAATACTTTTTTCCGTTTGCGCGAGAGAGGGCACCCGCCAAATCCCGTACCTGCCGCATCATTGCCTTCAGCCCTTCCCATTTTACTGCTGCTGCTGCTGCGGCTGCTGCGGCTGCTTCTGTTGCTGCTGATGTTGCTGCTCCTGCTGTTGCTCGTGTTGATACTTCTACCGCTTCTGCCCCTGCGGTTGACAATAATAGTACTTCAGCTACGGAGGAGGAGGAGGAAGGGTGGGAGGAGGAGGCGGAGGAGTCTGAATGGGTGCAAGACGAGGAGGAGGGGGACAAGGGCGGAACAAAAGAAGGATCCACGGCATAAGCAGTAGCAGTAGTAGTAGCAGCAGCAGCAGCAGTCTGTCCTCCCCACCTCCCTCCCCCACTGCCCCCGGAGGTCGCGACGGAAGTGCCGATGGAGGTGCCGACGGAAGGGTCCTGGAGCCTCTTCTCCCCAACCCAGTGCTCCCTCAAGGCCTCCATCCCCGGGCTCTCCACGCTCCAGTACTGGTACAATGCGTCCAGCTCACTCTGCGACCAGTCGCTTAAACTCAAGTCACTCAGCGCCACACCCCGCGCGCTCACCACCTCCCTCAAGTCCCGGCTCCAGTTAGCGCCTAGCCCCAAAGTGAACCTTGCATACGTCCTCACCAGCTTTTTTTGCTCGCCCAAGTAATGGAATTTCTTAGGCCCTCCCCCAACCCCCTCCTTGTCTTCTTTTTTCTCTTTAATTGCTCTTGTTGGTGGTGTCGCTGGTGGTGGTGTTGTTGCTGCTGTGCCTGCTGCTGATGTGGATGTTATTGCTGTTGCTGTTGCTACTGTTGCTGTTCTTTTTTTGGGTGTTGCTGATGGATTTGCTGGTGATGGTATGGGTGGTTGGGGAAACCCCTCCTGCTTCCCGCCCTTCTTCCCTCCCTTCGTATCCGGGCCTGTGCCTTGGTTACGGTCGGAATACATAACCCCTCTCTTCCCTCCTTCCCTTCCTCCCTTCTCTCCTTTCCTCACTTGGGTCTTGGGAGGGAGCATCGGGAAGAAGGAGGGAAGGTTGGCTCTACTGCTGCTGGTGGTGGTGGTGGTGCTACTGGTGCTGCTGCTACTTTGAGGGGGGGGGTGATGGTCAGTAGGTGGGGGAAATGTTTTACATGCGTGCGAGGAGAACAACGCGGAGGTGGGGAAAGAGGGAGGAGGAGGGAGATGAGGGTGCGAAGGGCCACGAGGAGAAGCAGCTGCAGTTGAAGAGGAAGAAGAAGGAAGAGGAGGGGGAGGTAGAGGCCTTTCGTCCGTCGGCGTGGAGGAAGAGGAAGGGATGGAGGGCAGAAGGGAGGTAAGGGAGGATTCCGGGGGTAGTTGTGTGTGAGATGGATAGGCGTTGTAGGCGGGACGAGCGGCGGTGGCTGTGGTATCAGCGGCAGCAGCAGGAGAAAGTGAAGGGAGGAGGTAAGTTGGGATGAAGGGATGGCGATGCTGGTGGCTGTCCGGATTGACAGGATGTGGAACGGGAGGAGGAGGAAGGAGAGGAGAGGTTTGAGGGAGTAAGAGCGACGAGAAGGGTGTTGACATAGGTACGGCGTTCGTCCCAGCAGCGGCTGTGTCTGTGGCGGGTTGAAAGGAATGGAAATAAAGAGGAGCAAGAAATAGAGGGGGAGTGAGGCGCTTACTTGGGCACTGCCAATGGTGGGGCAGCTTGAGCAGCGGACCTTTCAGATTTCTACTGCAGGTGTTAAAGGAGTACAATGCCATGCACTGGAGCTCAAGGAACGCCGCATGATGGTGGTATTTCCGTCCATGATGGGCGGTACAGCGCCGAAAGCGACCCCGGCGTCGTCATTCAGCAACTTGGCGGCGGCTGTTGCAACATGATCCATCACGCGCTTCAACCTTGATATGTTTATGGCACTGCCAGCCGCAGGCTAGCTATCCTTTCGCCTGTGCTGCAACTTGCCGTACTTCTTGTTTCGGTGGACAGTCGGGTCTTAAGCAGAGCATGTCATGGCAATCCAAGCATTGCATCTGTCTGGAGTCTTCTCTCACGCGCTGCGGCAAGGCACCTGATACTTGTCACCCGCTCATTCATCTCATCCACATCCACCACCTGATCATAAGACGACGTACACCCACCCCATCCCGATACCCACCCACAGGAGGAGCCCCTGCATCCGAGGATCCGTTGCTCCTGTAGCCTTGTGTTGTTGTGGAGCACAGGCATCTCAGGATGACGACGACCAGCACTACTCCTAACTGTAGCAGCCACAGCCGCAGCCGCAGACTCCTCCCCTCCCTCCTGCTAGTGCTGTTGCTCGCCTCCTCCTCCCTTCTCCTGATCGAAGCCTTTACACCCTTAAGACAAGTCTCCCCCTCCACTTTTCTTCCATTGCCTTCCTCCTCTTCCGCCGCATCCCCCTCCTCTTTCTGCCCCTTCCCTCGCCAGTCACCACTACCACACCAAATAAGAAGAGACACCTCCCTCTATGGTCTCTTCGGGGGGAAGGCAGCCCCGGCACCAGAACCCCCTGCCAAGACCGGCTTGTTCAGTGGGTTGCTAGGGAAGAAGACGACAAGCGCGGCGTCAGCAACCACGGGGCCCGATGGCCGCAAGAGGAGATTGGTCCGGAAGAAGGTCAAGGCCGCGTCATCCACACGCGAGGCCCGGAAGGACGTGAAGAAGAAGGACACCAAGCCGGAAGGGAAGAAGGCGAATATGCAACGGTCGACGCTGCAGAGGGATAACTCGGTACATACGTGCTTGGGATGGGGATGGATAAAAGGGGGGCGGGAGGGGGGGGCGACGGCCCTTCTCTTGCTTGCTTCCTCCCTTTTGTCCTTCTTACCTTCCCTCCCTCCCTCCCCCCCTCCTCCCTCCCTCCCTCCCTCCCCGTCTGCCTTTACAGTGGGACGTCATCGAGAAGGAGCGCGTTCCTCTTTCCTCAATTGTCATCGGCGTGGGGTCAGCCGCGGCTGTGGGTGGATACTTTTTTAAGCGACGCTGGGCCTTGCGGAACGAGCAGTTAGTCAATGACTTCGTTGATGACATGGTAAGTCCTCCCTCTCCCCCTCCTTTCCTCTTTCCATCCTTCCCTTTCTGAACCTATCCATCCCCTCCTCTCTCTCTTCTTCTTCAATGAATAATGTGCAAAGCGTCAATATCACACCCTCCATCCCTCGCCCTCCCTTCCTCAGATGGGCGCAGGTATGGACACCAGCGAGCTCTACCGCATAGCCATGTCGTACAAAGCCAAACTGGGTCCGTTTGCTACCCCTCGCATCCTCAATGAGTACCTGAAGGCCGTGTTTCGCGCCCCCGACTTGTCATCTAGTGTACGTCATCCGCCCGCCCTCCCGCCCTCCCTCCCTCCCTCCCTTTTTCCTTCCTTTTTTCTTTGTCAATTGTTCTCATCCTCCCTCGCCACCCCCTCCCTCCCTCCCTCCCCCCGTCCCTTTCAGTTCGTGGAGGCCATGGATTTGGTGGTCAATCAGCTGTTAAAAGTGAAGGATCAGGAGCTAGTCGACGCCATTGCCGAGATCGCACGTGAGGTAGTGAGGGAGGAAGGAAGGGGGGGAAAGCATGAAGAAAAGGAGGAGGATGAAGTGGGAGATCGTGGGGGTGCATGACAAAGGAAAAGAAGGGAGGAAGATGGGCCGAAGGGAGGGAGGGAGGGAGGGAGGGAGGGAGGAAGGGAGGACGGCCTGACTCGTTTCTTGGCCCTGACACGTATTTGGACATTTTCCCTCCCTCCCTCCATTCCTCCCTCCCTCCCTCCAGATGGCCAAGGGACAGGAATTTGTCGGCATGTCCATCCTCCTCTTCACCTTCGAGCGCATCCTACCCCCCGCACTGTCGGAGACGCAGCTCGAGCCCCTTCGCCGCGCCCTCGGGAAGGCCCTCCCTGGGAACGTGGAAGACAACATGTTTGAGCTTGCCAAGGACGCCTATTCCCTCGGTACGCCCTCCCTCCCTCCCTCCCTCCCTCCCATTTCCGACTCCCTGCTCCTTGATGTCCCTCTCTGAGCGCCCCTCCCTCCCTCCCTCCCCTCCCCCCTCCCTCCCTCCTTGGCACAGAGGTGGAGTCCCTCTTCATTCGTGGAGAGAACCCGGTGCTGGCCCCCGAGGGTTATGAGGTGATGGGTCTGCCTTTCGATGAGGCCGAAAAAGTCTTTAAGCGCGTCAAGAGAAGCTACGAAGGGAATGGTGCGTCCCTCCCTCCCTTCCTCCTTTCCTCCCTCCCGCCCTCCCTCCCTCCCTGCGACTCCTCCTCTCCCTGCGAGACACCCCCCTCTCCTCCTCCCTCCTCACCTCCCTGACTTCCCTCCCTCCCTCCCTCTCTCTTTCCAGACGCACAGCATGACGGCGGGACGGAGGGTGGGGAAGACTTGGGGGCGAGTCTGATCGTGCGACGGAAGGAGCCGTTGCATGACATGATCTACGGCAAGGCCGAGGATATTGCAGGTGAGCACGCCCTCCCTCCCTCCCTCATTCCCTCCCTCCCTTCCTCCCTCTCTTCCTCCCTCCCTCTCTTCTTTTCTTGGACTCGCCTGCCAGGAAACTGACCCCTTGGCTTGTCGTCCTCCCTCCCTCCCTCCCTCCCTCCCTCCCTCCCTCCCTCCCTCCTTCCCTCCCTCCCTGTTCCTCCTCAGACAAGTACATCGTGGGGTACAAGGAGGAAAAAGACAGGAAAAAGGCAGCGAAACTCCGCGGAAACCGTCCACCCTCGTGGGACGAAACGGTCGAGCGTATCTCCGAGATGGTGCTGACCAAGGAGGGAGAGCAAGTCATCGAGGTGAGGAGTCCTGCCCTACCCTCCCTCCCTCCTTCTTTTCTTCCTATCCTCTCACTGATTCTCCACACACCTCCTGCCATCCCCCCTTCCTCCATCCCTCCCAACCCTCCCTCCCTCCTTCCGCCATACCTTGTTTTCACTGATTTCTTTCTCACCCCTCCTTCCCTCCCTCCCTCCCTCCCTCCCTCCTCCAGTCTCTCCAAAAATTCCAATGTTTGCGATGCCAGCGTCTCACCACCCTCATGCCCGGACAGTTGGAAGAGGATATCTTTACGCCCGACTACAAATGTCCGCAGTGTAAGAGCACCCGGGACATGGTGGTGAGGAAGAGCTAGAGGGAGGGAGGGAGGGAGGGAGGGAGGGAGGGAGGGAGGGAGGGAGGGAAGGAGGATGTATTTGAAAGGAGGGGAGTTGGCGGCCGTCGGATCACACGCGTGGCTTAGGAGGAGGAAGAGGGAGGGAGGGAGGGAGGGAGGGATGGATGGAGGAAGGCGTGGTGCTTGGTGCCAAAGAGGAGGAACAGCAGCAGCAGCAGCAGCAGCAGCAGCAGCAGCAGGATCGAGAAAAGGGAAGGAGAAGAGGGAGGAGGAGGGAGGAAATGAGGGAAGGAAGGAAGGATCCTCACGCATGTTGAGAGCACAGACGCATACTCTCCAAGGGCATAACGGAAACCACCGACAAAAGCGAAGAGCGCGGAGAAGGACGAAAAGAACGACACCATAAACAGGCGACAAGAAGAAGAAAAAGAAAAGGAAGAAGAAGAAGAGGAAGAAGAAGAACGAGTGAAATGCAAAGACAAAGAAGGAAAAGAACACGAATACTAGAATAAGAACACGAAGAAGAGCAAGCTTAAGCTCAGGCTCAGGCCTGGCACAGGAACACAAAAACGAGTAGAAGTACTCCAGGGGCGTGCAACGTGTGAATCTATCTGTGACCGACCGAATGAGAAAATGATTTAATGATCCCAGTTTACAGGTCTTAATGTTTCTTCTGCTGCTGCTGCTGCTGACGCTGCTGCTTCTATTCCTCTCTCCCTTTCACCCTTAAATCCTTGATAAGCCTGGGTGGGGTAAGACCCATCAACTTTGCCTCATTCCCTCCCTTCATCCCTACATCACCCTCTCCATCGTCAATTCAAGAGCTTGTAGCCTCTAGGGGTAGAAAAACAGGATAGAGTGGACAAAGCTACTCACCTCCCTCCCTTCTTCCCTCCCTCCCTCCCTCCCTCCCTCCCTCTACCACAAGAAGCCAAGATCGTCGCCATTGGTCTTCGCCTTCTTGATGAGACGGTTGCGGGTTTTACCTTGTGCGCCCACAAAGTAGCAGAACTCGGTGATGGCTTGGGAGTGGAGGGAAATGGCCTTGCCGCGGACCTGGGGTACAACGAAAGGGGGCGGGGGGGGGGAAGAGAGGGAGGGAGCGAGGGAGGTGAGCACAGTCCGTCGTCACGGAGGGGAATACCGTCCCATTTAAAAGGCATTCCTTGCCGCTCGTTTGTCAGAGAGTGTAGTATGACCTCTCTGAAAGAAACTTATCGCATTCCCACGCTCTCTTTCCAGAACATGCTCCATCCTTCCCCTTCGTCCTTCCTTCTCCGTCGAGTAACGCACCTTGTTCAGCTTCTGCTCGCCTAGCAAGATCTTGGCCACGACGACTGCAGGGGAGAAAATCCCAAATTTTGCCACCTTCCCACCCATCATGGTCATTCGTCCTTGCTGCCGTTGTTGTGGTTGGATTGAGGGAGAGGAGTAGAGCGCGGTACGGGCGGGCGCCGCCACAAAAAACGCATGGGAGGAGGAGAGGAGAGCGAAGAGGGCTAGGAGGAGGAGGGCACCCCAGGTGAAGAGGCCGCGTGCCATCTTGTGGTGCTGTGGGTTCGGATAGGACGAAGAGGGCAACACATGGAGAGGGATGAGATGATGATGGGAGAAACAACAACGCACACCGTGCAACGAGAGGCAGAGTCCGAATGCGTGGCAGTAGACGGCTGCCACTCACTCCTTTCACGTCTGTACTTGTGCGTGTTAGATATTGCACGGCATTGCGTGCGCATGAACAGGGCAGACAGACACACAGGAGGCAGCGTGTGCCTAGAGCAGGGGGCAACGGCCAAAGATCAAAACTAGATCGTGAGTCAATTCCACGTTCTGCGTCGAGGTTGAGAACACTTTCTTTTGGGTCATGCTTTCCTATTGCATCATCTAACCCTTTCCCTTTCCTTTTTCAGAATTACTACGTGTGTAGTCTTTGATCATATCGTCGCTACTGCTTGCCAGCCGAAGAGGTCTCCCCATGACCCGACACTCTCATTAGTGTCAGGCTAATCGCCTTGAACGCCTTGTGGCCTTGTCCACAGCTGCAGGATTGAAAAATTAGCACCTCCACCCCCATCAGTCCCTCCTACGCAGTCTACAGACTTGCTCGCCCTGATTCTTATGCCTCGTACACGTCCTTTTAGGTACAGCCATGCTTGAAAGCGGCAGCAACAGAAGACGGCCTCGTCCATGTCAGCAGGGTAGGAAGGCTAACACCACCATCTTCATAGAACCCGTCAATGCAGTAAACAGCGGGGCCCTTGCATCACCGCAAAATGGTGCAGATGCGCACTTCAAAGTAGGTGGTCCAGGAAGCACTGTCACGCCCCAGTCTGGGATGCTCACCGTGGAGAAAGAGCGTGCGAAAGTGTGCAGCGCGTGGCCATCATCATGTGTCCCCTTTATTCGAGAGCAACACCGGCTCCCATCCGCATCTGCCGCTGTCTCTTCACCGACTTTATCAAGAAAGCTAACAATAACCATCCCCCTCTTCATGCCTTATAATCTACTCCTACTTCCACTCGTCGTCCTGCTGATTTTAAACAGTGACTGTCGTGGTGGCTGTCTCGGCATCGTTGGTGTCAAGGCCTTTAATCTTTCACCTCAGTCTGCCACTCGACCCTACACGGCAAGACCCGTACTCCTATATCGCACCTGTCACAGCAGCAGCAGCAGCAGCAGCAGCAGCATTTATATCCCAAGCTTTTGTCGCCCCCCTGCTCGCCTTTCTGACGGTCCCCTCTCTCGCCTGATGGCCGGGGGGCAAGGAGAGGGCGATGGTGGCGACGACGTGGTACGTTGATCAATCTCACCGTTTCTTAACCTGTATGCTTGGGCTTCCACAATTTCCCCTGATAGAGACGGATTTGCCTCGCAGGCATACTTTCTACTTTACTTGGAATAAGATCAGCCTGATTGTCGCGTGCGATAACAAAGCTTACCCGTCTCCTTTTCCTCCTTTTTCTCCATCTCCTTATCCCATTACCCTCTTTCCTTCCTTCCCTGCCCCCCTCCTTTTCCCCCCACCCCGCACAGCCCCCTTCTGACAGCAGCGATAGCGAAGGCTTCGGCGGCTCCGGTCTCTCCCCCAAAGAAGCAATTATTACCATTTTAGGCGTGAATCCCCTCACTCTCCTCCTCGCCCTCGCCGCCATCGGGATGCTTAGTGCTAACGCTCTCTTCGGTCCGGGCTGGCTCCGTCCTTCCGTAGGCCTTAAGCCTACGTCCTTTCGATCGAGGAATTTGGTCTTGCCCTTGGACCAACCGGGTTTCCTGTTTCCGAAGGACGCATCGTTGTGGGGCCAGGACTGAGGAGAATGGAGTGAAGGGCGAGGGGGAGGGAGGGAGGGGAGGAATCTTGAAATACTGTACATACGGAGATCAAAGGCGACGCCAGGCTCCCACACCTCTCTCTCTAACTTTGGGAGGGATTGGCGGGAGAAGGCGAGTGAAGTGCGACAAACATAGAGGTGGCGCACGGGGTGAAGGGGACGAGAAAGATGGGAATGGGGAGTTTACGACCAGGCAATATTTCGGGGGACTGTAGGGTTTGTGGCGCAGTCCAAGATGCCCAAATGCGACGGGTAAAAGAGCACGGTGACACCGGTGACACCGGGACAGCGAATCGATCTCCAATGCATCATGGTTCGTGTCTCCACGAAAGTCGTTCCACATTCCAACTCTTTTTCATCCATGACATTTCCTTCCAGGGTGGCCAGCTCTGTGGCTTGATCTATCACTGTTTGATAGGAGGATCTCAATGCTAATTGACATGGCTATACAAGATGCGCAATCAGACAAAGTATAGGAATTCATCTCCCAAAGTAAGAGATGTGAATACTTGCCTTCACGTATCGTGATTACATAGACAAATTGCGTCGCATCTTTGTAGAAGCAAGGGCAATGAGCGTCATTCCTGTTTTCGAAAGAGAAAAGTCGAGAACATAAGTTTATCTCGTAGTATGGAGGTGTTTAAAGATAGAGAGTACATAACGATGAAACAGGAAAAAGGGCGTCCATAACTTTCGTGGACGAAGCCATGTCGCTTTAACTATTTCTTCAAGTCATCAGATGCTCCCTTCGTTCTTTCCTCAAGGCACACACGAATCCCATTCTTACGTGTGGCCCTGCACAAACACACACTCAAAACCAGGCACGGACGGTCAACAGATCACTCTCCTAGGGAAGAAGACGGCCAGAGAAAGCGTCTCGTGAGTAACCGACCAGTAACGCGCTCGTTTGCAACCCCTCCCAGGACTGCAACTGCGTCGCCTCATTCCTTCCTACGTTTCCCGTCCCTAGCCTGTTCCACATAAAAGTGTATGGTGCTTGTCGCCACGAGGCAAACCTTTCGCCCCATTTCCCGCCGTGTCATGTGTCTGGTCCTCTTGGTGGTAGGTTTATGGCGGAATTACGGGCGGAATGTATTCGGCAGGCAGAGGAATGGGATGCAAGCTTGAAGTGATGAGACATTCTTTGCTTTTAAATCCACTTGCCTTCTCTGACATTCACACACAGTCCACCACGACAAGCACGACGACGCTTAGGGGCATGACCTACCCGGCAGCCAAGCCCTCAGGCAGAAGGAGAAGACGGCCACCCTCCTCCTTCTCCTCCTCAACCTCCTCTTCCTCGTACTACTGGCTCCTCCCCACCTTCATAATTTTCCCATCCGCTGCCGCCGCCATGGCCAGTGCTGCTACTAACGGTGCCTCCTTCTTCTCCACGTGTGCTGCCTTCCTTCCTAATCCCTCCCTATCCTCTTGGCGGCAGGCAAGCCCCAGTCAAACGCATCCTTTCTCCTCCTTCTCCGCGTCACGGACAACCTTCAGCAGCAGCAGTTGCAGCACCAGTTGCAGAACCATCACCAGCAGCAGCAGCAGCTCTACAACCGTTTTATCTTTCTCTCCCCTCTCTTCCTCCAATCCACCCCTTTCCTCCTCTTCATCTTCCTCTCCATCGCCTCCCCGGCGGCCCCCGACCCCTGTCGTGTTCGTCCGTCATGGTCAGTCTGATTTTAATCGACAGGAAATTTTCACGGGCTGGTGCGACGTGGACGTGAACAAGAAAGGGTATGTCACTTGCTTCCATCCATCCCTCCTTCCCTCCCTCCTTCCCTCGCTCCCTCAATGCCTTCCTTCGTCTTGCTAGGTGACCTTGCTGAATGTGCTGCACCAGACTGACCCTCCCTCCTTCCCTCCCTCCCTCCCTCCCTCCCTCCTTCCCTCCTTCCCTCCTTCCTTCCCTCCTTCCTTCCCTCCCTCAGAGAAGACGAGTGCAAGGAAGCAGGTATGCTCCTTGCTTCGCGGGGCTTTACCTTCGACATCGCCTACACCTCGGTGCTGAAGCGCGCCGTGAAGAGCCTGTGGTGCTGTCTCGATGGCTGTGATCACACCTTCATTCCCATCAAAATGCACTGGCGCTTGAATGAGCGACACTACGGTACGTATTCCCTCCCTCCCTCCTTCCTTCCTTCCCTCCCTCCCTCCGATCCCTCCTCCCTCCCTCCCTCCTTCTCTTTTAAAAATCTACCTTCCCCCCCTTCTTTTTTTTTTCCCCCCTCATTCCCTCCCTCCCTCCCTCCTTCCCTCCCTCCTGCTGTAGGTGCCATGCAAGGTCTGTCCAAAGAAGAGTCAGAAAAGAAACTCGGACCCATCGTAAAGCTGTGGCGTCGAAGCTGGAGGGGAAAACCTCCAGACATGCCGCCTTCCCACCCCCACTACCCCCTCATTCGAGGAGACAGGTAGGCCGGCAGGTGTCCTTCCCTCCCTCCTTCCTTTCTTCCCTCCCTCCCTCCCTCCCTCCATCTCGCTCGATGTAAAGTCAAATCCACCATGGTTTTCAAAAGCCCCGACTTTAATCAAAGCAATCAATCAATTAATCAATCAGGCGCTACAAAGACGTGGCCGACTCCGTCTTGCCCAAGGGCGAAAGCCTCGAAATGTGCGCGGAACGCGTCATGGTCTACTGGGAAGAGGAAGTGCTTCCCTCCATCCGACGAGGCGAACGGCCCTTGGTGGTGGCCCATGCCAACAGCCTTCGTTCCCTCATCAAGCGTCTTGACGGGCTGGGGGAGGAGCAGGTAGAGGAGGGAAGACAGGAGGGCGGGAGGAAGGGAGGGAAGGAGCAATCGATCGAGGTGATTGAGGATGTGAAGATCCCGAATGGCCGACCTTTTGTTTATTGGTTTGATGAAGAGGGGGTCGTTGTGGATAGGGAGGGACGGAGGGGCGGCGAGGGGAGATTTCGAGGCGTGTTTATTCGGGAGGAGGGGGAGAAGGAAGGGGGGGATTTGAGGGAGGGAGGGAGGGAGGGAGGGGAGGAGGAGGGACATCGAAAGTGGAGGGAGTTATTCGCACTGGAGGAGGAGGAGGAGGAAAAGGAGGAGAAGGAGAAAGGGGAGGGGGAGGGGGAGGATGAGGAGGGGAAGGAGGGGGCGGAAAGCGGCAGAGCGAGGCTGTCGAGGGGTATATCCTGGAACACGAAACCGCGAATGGATGTGGATGTGCAGACGGGAAGGGGATGAACGACAACTACAAACAATAATAAGGAAAGTACAACCAGGTAAGAGGGAGCATAAATGGATGAGGTGGGGTGGGGTAACTGTATCATGCAAATAACACTAGGCTGCCACAAAATGAAAATGTAAGATTTGTTATCTAGGTATCGGCATTTGCTTGGACCGTTGAGTTTATTTGTGGTTTGAGTCGTCATTTCTTTTCTCTGACTTTTGTCTCTATAATAATGGAGTGCATTCGATAGTCAAGAAAGGAGTAGGAGGCACTCGGAAAGGCTGAACAGTCACCGGAACATGGATGGCAGAGATGACAAGGGCAGCAGAGAACAACGACGATAGAATACCGACCCCCCTTAGTTTTTCCTCATTATATTATAATATGTATTGTGCGTCAGAGAGTGTTTCGTGGAGGACAGAAGTAAACGGGCATTCGGAAAGGCGGCGCAATCACGGGAATATGGATGGCAAAGACGACAAGAGCAGCCGAGATAAACGACTATCGAATGCCGATTCCATACCCTTGATACAATTTGACATAATTTATATTATGTACATACTTCAAAGATGGGTTTTATGGAGGTCAGAAGAAGTCGGACATTTGGCGACTTTAAGAGAATTTGTTTCAAAAGATAGATGGACGATCAAAGTTTTTTTTGCTCCGTTGCTCTTGTCGTCATTGCCATTCATATTCCCATGACTGCTCCGCCTTTCCGAATGTCCGACTTCTTCTGACCTCCATAAAACCCATCTTTGAAGTATGTACATAATATAAATTATGTCAAATTGTATCAAGGGTATGGAATCGGCATTCGATAGTCGTTTATCTCGGCTGCTCTTGTCGTCTTTGCCATCCATATTCCCGTGATTGCGCCGCCTTTCCGAATGCCCGTTTACTTCTGTCCTCCACGAAACACTCTCTGACGCACAATACATATTATAAAATAATATGAAAAAAGGAAGGGTATTCTATCGTCGTTGTTCTCTGCTGCCCTTGTCGTCACTGCCATCCCTATTCCCTTGACTGCTCAGTATTTCCGAATGCCCCGACTCATTCTGCCCTCCATAAAACTATCTTTGAAGTATAATATATAATATAAGGTAATCTGTAAAAAGAGGGGGGATCGATACTTTATGGTCGTTCTTCTCCACTGCTCTTGTCATCACTCCTATGCAGGTTCCCTTTACTGTACCGCCTTTTCAAATTTCCCAATTCTTTCTGTTTCCAACGCTCCATGTCGTCATGCAGTCTCAAACGACTTATTTCGGCTGGCATCCTATTTATCACTTCTTTACATTTAATTTCTCCGACCGGACGCTGACCGTTTCCCTATTCATATCTTATCTTGTCTTGGCGTGTGCTTGCGCATGTGGAATAAGGCATGTGGCAGCTAATACATTGAATATGCAGCTCATCTCCTGTGTTTCCTCTTGATCAATGCCGTCATACATTACAGATTTCTCGCGTCGTCATCATGTCACGCTAAACAATAAGGCAAATGTGCAAGATTTAGTAGTGCGGATATGAGAACAACTTCTTCAATGCATATGCCTGAATTGTTCGCTCAAAAAGTCCGACTGCCGCACTCAACGTATCGTCAAGAAGAAGCGAGCTGTCAAGTAACGGGGCAAGGAAATATCCTCCCTGAGATTAGGAAAAGAATATAGTCCACCACCAGTTATACTGGAATGGCAGGTTAGAAATATCATGGATCGTTAATCTCGACCAGGAGAGATGTCCAGAATATACCACGTCCGCTTATGCAAAAAAGAAATTTCCTACCCAGGACACAATCATTTGGGCTCCGTCCTTGACGGTTTCTAGGATAATAGTTTTAGCAGTCACGGGCTTATGACAGTTCCTCGCGAGAATGCCCTCGAGCTGTACCAAGATCGTGATAAGTGGGACGATAGGCTCCATGTCTTTGTGCTCCAAAAATTCCACGTGAATATCACGCATGAGCCCCTTTAGTTGCTCGGTATGATGAAGGTAAAGGATTCTTGACTCGAGGGCATCACTGAGAAAAAAGAGGGCTCGCAGCACGAGGGCCACCTTGAGAGGTCGGGACAAGGATATGAATAGCAGTATGGCCTTCATCAAAGTATCTTTCGCCCGCTCAACCTACTGTTCGATAGAAGGCAAGTTGAGCTCATAGCTTACGCTCAAAACCATATTCCATGCTACTGCTTCTGTAAAACGAAAAATCGCCGGGGGACTGGTCAAAATATTCAGCCAATGAAAATCCTCAGGATCCATCTTGGTCCGGACTGAATCAAATAAGTCGCCACTCATGTCCATCAAATTGAAGGGGAAGAGCACTTTGATCAGGTGCAGAGTGATCGCCTCTGCAATTTTGAGGCAGATTTTGGAAGATGAGGCAACCACTGAGAAAGAGTAGTTGCTTAGTTCAAGAAGACTGCGCAGGAAAGCGATTTGTAATAGCCGCACAGACCAGTCTACTTCCTCCTCCGTATCCTTATCGTCGCAGTCAACTTCCTTTTTGCCCCGAAACGAAAGACTCCGCGTCGCTCGTTGCAGAGTGGAGGGAGAGTCCGGTGCCCAAATTTGCTCGGGCTGCCATACTATCACTGCTCTGCTTCACGCATTTACCAGGTCTGCTTTCTTCCCCACCCTCAATATACATACGCCGCACAAGAGGTATATATTCTGGCGTCTTCTAATGGTGGCGGCGGTTAAGGAGAAGGAGGCCGCAGTAAGTGGAAGGGAGGGGCAGGTTCTAGGGAGGGGGAAGGAGGAGGAGGAGGTTGGGATGGGAGAGCCTGGAGATCTGGCTTGGGTTGACTGTCAGCAAAAGGACTGGACCGCTACAAGATGGCACACAGACAGGAAGGCAAGGGAGAAAACAATAGAGATAGAGGGACGGATGGTTTTCTCCGAGAGTAAGCTCCCACCTTTTTCCAGCGCTGGGACAAAGGCATGACATGAACGTCAATATAGCACTGCTGTCATGTGCTTGGCAGGATGTTTATTTGTGAGCCTCAAGCACGGATCCGTTGTTAGATCATGGCAATTTTATTTGTTTGATTACTTTATTTTGAAATATCTGTCTTCATAAAGGTGTTTGATCTATAGTTCCTCACCCCACATAGCCATCGCCCGCGTACGGCTCTAGTCTTAACTAGTCTTGGCAGCAGTAAGGCCTGCGTGGCGTCGAGATCGTTCACTTTACTTATTCGAACGACGAATGGATGGGTCTGAATGAGTAATTTACAGGCCCCTCCCACCGTCCCTCCCTCCCTCCTTCCCTCAAATCCTCAATTATCCTCTGGTACCGGGGGTGGGCAGTCAGGTAGCTCCTCCAGGCCTATGATTTGACCCTCTTTCCCATCCAGCCCCTTCCACTTCTCCTCCTTCTCCGCGCGTGACCACACCCCTACTCTCGCCGCTGTCTCCAACCAACGCTCTTCTTCCCCGCCTCCTCCTTTGCCTCCGAATCCTCCTCCTGCAGGAGTTGCTGGTACATACGCGCCCCCCCCTCCTCCCACCCCTCCTCCTCCTCCCATGCTACCTCCACCGCCAAATGCAAGAGTAGGAGTAGTAGTTCTAAACGGAGCCTGCTGGAACGGCTGCTGCTGCTGCTGCTGCTGCTGCTGCTGCCCAATCCCTCCTCCTCCTCCTCCTCCATCAAAACGAGAAAATCCTCCCCCTCCACCACCACCACCAAATGAACCTCCTGTCCCTGCACTCATATCCATCCCCTCTCCCATTCCTCCTCCTCCTCCTCCTCCTCCTCCTCCTCCTCCTCCTCCAAACCCGTATCCGCCGTGCCCTTGCTGCTGCTGCCGCCGGCCACCACCACCGAAGGCTACAGTAGATACAGGGTGCTGGTAATGAGATGAAGACTGATATGAAGGTGCTCGCTGCTGCTGCTGCTGCTGCTGCTGCTGCTGCTGAGGGGCGTTCCATTGGAATTGTGCTTGGCCCCCTCCCCTTCCCCCTCCTCGTACTCTTCCTCGTCCTCCTCCGGCCTCCCCTCCACGCCCATAGTGAGACGAGGTGGAGGAAACAGACGACACGTTTGAGGAGTAAGACCGATCATCCCAATCTCCTCCTCCTCCTCCACCTCCTCCCCTCCCTCCTCTCCTTCCTCCTCCCCATCCTCGTGATGAGTAAGAGGCCTGCTGCTGCTGTTGATGCTGCTGCTGTTGCTGCTGCTGTTGCTGCTGCGGTTGCTGCTGCTGTCCCCTGCCTCCCCCAAATATATCTTGCTGCTGCTGTGGCTGCTGTTGTGGCTGCTGCTGCCGCTGCTGAGCATTCCACTGAAACTGCGCCTGTCCTCCTCCACCCCTCCCTCCATCCCTTCCTCCATAACTTCCTTGACCTCCTCCTCCTCCTCCATCTCCTCCTCCACCTCCTCCTCCACCTCGGCTTCGGTAGCCGCTTCCCCCCCCTCCACCGAAGCTCTGAGATTGAGATTGCTGCTGTTGGTTGTGGCGCTGCTGGTGCTGCTGTGGCTGCGCGTTCCACTGCTGGTTCCCGCCCGCCCTTCCTCCTCCTCGTCCTCCGCCCCCTCCTCCTCTCGATGAGTAAGAAGGCTGCTGCTCATACTGTTGAGTTCCACCTCTCCCTCCTCCCCTTCCAAAATGCTGGGCTTGCGGCTGTATTATTTGCTGCTGCTGCGGGTTGTAGCCACCTCTCCCTCCTCCCCTTCCTCCTCCTCCTCCTCCTCCTCCTTGATAGCCTCCTCCGCCTCCGCCTCCTTTATTCCACCCCTGGCTGCCGCCACGACGCGAGTTGTAGGACATTGTCTTGCCTGTGTGGCAGGAGGAGGGAAGGAAGGGTGCGTGTAGATGATTGTAAAGGCAAGCGCTCGCCGAGGATGGTGCATCAAGAATTTGGGAGATGGGGCGTGCCTTGTTGCTTGGGAAAGGACAGCGTTGCTTTCCTTTATGCGTTGCATAAATCCACATCACACACACGCACTCACACACATGCTCCCCATACAGATATGAATAACGCACTTTCAGCTTCCCCAGCAGATGTACCGCTGTCCTTTCCTTCCGACCAAAGCACCACCGACAGGCCGAGTTTACGCCCCCTTATCACGCGCACTGTATTTTAGCTTTGTTGTTCCATGGGGCGTCAACTCACGCCCTCCCTTCGCCCCTGCGCTTTTTGTCGGCCTTGTGGCCACGCGGGCAGCATCACCTCGTCTTTTACGAGCAAGTTTTACCCTTTCAGTGTCTCAGGTCCTCAGTAAACCATTTTTTCCTCCTCCCCTCTTTCCAACACGACAGCACACTCCCGCTCCCTCCTTCCCCTCGCACCACCATTCCATCCCCTTCCAACCTGCCGTCTTGACCCGTGATGGCCTCTCTCCGACTCACCAACCGCGTCCTCGACTTGTGGAAGGCCAAGCAGCCGGCGGTCACGGCCTGGATGGGCATTGGTTCCGCTCTTACTGCCGAGGCGCTGGCAAGACAGGGGTTCGATGCGTGCTTAGTGGACATGCAGCACGGGATGATAGACGAAGGCACGGCGATACAGATGTTTGCAGCCATTTCCACTGTGCCAGGTAGGTAGGGGCATCTCGTATGCCTTCGTCTAATTCCTGTTTCCTGCCTCGTTTCCTCCCTCGCTTTCTGACGAGTGCCGGCCCCCACTCACCACCCTCTGCCGTCTGACCCCTTCTCCTCCCTCCCTTCTCCCTCATCCCCGTAGGTGTCACTCCTCTAGCACGCGTGCGATGCAACCAACCGGACAAGATCCATTTCCTCCTCGACGCCGGGGCCTTGGGGATTGTCTGCCCGCTGATTAACACGGCACAAGTACGAAGGGAGGGAGGGAGGGAGGGAGGGAGGGAGGGAAGGAGGGAGGGAAGGAGACCGGCAGACAAATATTCATTTGGAAAATCTGCTTTTTAACTCTATCTTCCCACATGTCTTTCCCTTTTTCTACGTCCTCCTTCCTCGTGCAGGAGGTGCGTGACTTCGTGGCGGCCTGTCGCTACCCACCCCAGGGGCGACGGAGTTATGGACCAGGCCGAGGGGCCTTCGCTTCCGGGTAGGGAGGGAGGGAGAGAAGGAAGGAGAGAGAGTGAGAGAGAGGGAGGGAGGGAAGGGGGATCGACGGCAGGATAAGGAAAAAATGGGTGATTTGACTCCAGAAGTCCCTCCCCCCCTCCCTTCCTCCCTCAGCGACTACCTGGGCGAGGCTAACGCTAATATCGCCACTTTGGCCATGATCGAGACCAAGGAGGCTATTGACAACTTGGACGAGATCTGCGCCGTCGACGGCCTGGATGGGGTCTTCATCGGTAATGCCCTCCCTCCCTCCCTCTCTCCCTCCCTCCCTCCTTTCTTTACCCCACCCCCCTTTCCACATGCTCTATTTCAGCTTCTGTCTCACCCCTCCCTCCCTCCCTCCCTCCCTCCCCTCCCTTCCTCTTACAGGCCCAAACGATTTGGCGCTTTCCATCGGTCTCCCCCCTTCCTCCGACCCTACCAACACGGAGGTGCTCCGAGTGATTGAAAACATCAGAAAGTAAGGGAGGGAGGGAGGGGGGCAGGGAGGCAGGGAGGGAGAGAGGTTGGCACAGTGCTCAAATTAAGTAGGGAAAAGAGGATGGAGGGAAAGGGGGGTGCGAATGCTTCTGGCGTGTCTCTCAAACGCTTATCAACCCCCTACATTGAAATAAATTAATCGATAAATAAAAAGATTAATAATAATAACAGACATCGAAAAAAATACTCCAACAACAAAAAACACACAAACACACACTCACAGTGCGGCACACAAGGCAGGCAAGGTTGCCGGCATCTTCTGCGGAAATGGAGAGACAGCCGGGTAGGTCGCGCCCCCTCCCTCCCTCCCTCCCTCCCTCCCTTCCTCCCTCCCTCCCTCCCTCCCGTCCTCGCTTATGGTGACGCAACCCCGTCCGTGTCCTCCCTCCCTCCCTCCCTTCCCCAGCACCATGATCGGCCGGGGATTTGATTTTGTCTGCCCGGGATGGGACTTGGGCTATTTGATGGGACAAGCAGGAAGCGAGCTGGCGAGAGCCCGAGGGGGTAAGCCAGGCAGAGAAGGGAGGGAGGGAGGGAGGGAGGGAGGGAGGGTTGCACATCATGGACATTCATATACACATGCATATACATATATGTACATGTATATGTATAAATATATGTATAAATATTTGTATGAATTTATGTATGAATATATGTATGAATATATGTATGAATATATGTATAAATATGTATATAAATATATGTGTGTGTATATATATATGTATACGCGTCATTCCAACCATGTGTACACACGTAGGGTCAGGCGAAGCGACTGGAAGGGCAGCAACAGCAGCAACAACGACAAGAACGACAACGACGAACACACCTAGATATTGACGAGACCCGGGAAGTACATAAAAGGGAGGGAGAGACAGGAGGCGGGAAGTGTATAATAATCATATAACAAGGGAAGGGAGGCTTAGAGGGCACGGATGACTGAGCACGGTGACGGGAGGATGAACGGGTAGAGAGAGGGAAGTGACGAAAGAGGGATGGAGAGGGAGAACACCAGAGAAGGGGAGGAGGACGGGTCGAGAAGGAGGAGAAGGAGAAGGGGAAGGACAAGGACAAGGACAAGAACAAGGACAAGGAGGGCTTCCTGTTGTCAATAAATGAAAATATTTCAAAGACGAGGAGGAGGGGTGGAGGCAAAAGCCGGCAAGGGCGAGCATGACGAGAACCGGGCTGAAGGAAGAGAGGGGAAGAGAAGGAGGAATGAATGTGTGGATGTGTGCACGATAATCGTCGATCATACGACACAAGAGGGCAGAAGCAAGTGAAGTAAATCAAGAATAGCAGGGCCACCACCTCTACTACGAGCACCAGCACTAGCAGTAGCAACAGCTCTCTTTCCATTCAAGCGATAAATTTGGAATCCTTTCTTTTCTTTCTTTCTTTCATCAGTCGTCATTTTCCTCTTCCCTAACTCCTTTTCTACAAAACAACCTCCTTTCATTTCCTCCTAGCCGCCTTCCCGCCCTCACTCTAGTGATGCCCACCCTTCTTTCCCTCCGAGATGACGGCAGTGGAGGGGCCGTCAATGTCATCCTCGAACGTTACCGACGCATGGCCACCATGGTGATGATCATCGCCTGAAAAATGGAGGGAATGAAGGAGTGGGAGGGGGTGTGGTGAGTGCGGGGAAGACGGCCGACAGATCGATCACCTATCGTATCAGGAGTCTACCAAGAGCTCTCCCCAAATCCCGGTACACAAATGGGCACCCATAGGCAGGGCGTCCGCTGTCAAGGAGCAAGGGAGGAACAGAAGGGGGATTCGGGTCTTCGCGTCTGTGTTTGTTCGTACCGTTGACTGCCCGGTAGGCCCAATCCACCGCGACAAGACCAACGAAGATGCCACAGGCCAAGGGGAAGTTGGGAATTGGTCTCTTGAAGCCATTAGCCAGCATGGGGTGGTTCCGCCACGCGTCTTGACCACGGAGAGAGAAGCCCGGCATGGTGGCTACGCTGTATGACGTCTCTGTGTTTTGACATGTGGAGGAAGCAAGAGGGGGAGATGAGGATGATGACTACGTGGGGGCTGCTCCTGCTTATCTGCCATGCTAGAAGGAGGCAGGCAAGCCAGCCCACTCCCAAGACTGACCCAGTCAGAGTCACAGAGAGATAGAGAGAGAATCTAAGCATTTGTCTGTGTTCGGTGGTGGTGTTGCGAAAGCGCGTAATGGATTCGAGGACAACCTCGACAGTCGTGACCCAATAGGCACCCTCGCTTGTTGGCCTTCGTCTATCTTACTTTCCTCACTCCTACGCCTCAAAATAACCAAACAGGGCTGGCCAAAAACACCGCGACCATTAAGACTATTCGAGCAGCATCCTTTGTCGGGCCAGAGCCATGCCCTCGGTCGTCAAGGTAAGCAGGGAAAATGCAGGCATCAGACTAACACACTCTACACGGCTCCTGCAGCGGCCCATTGCCCTTTTATCGTGCTTCTGTATGTATGCATACTCGGCGTCTTCTGGTCGCCAGCGTCTTTGTCCCGTTATCCCTGTCGCAAAACTCCCTCTTCATTCGTTTGCAACCTTCTCATTGCTCCAGGTCCGCGTCATTGAGGCTCGCAATATCAGTCCCCCAGGCCGCCTGACGGCCGAAGAGCCGATCGATGTCAGCATCCAAATAACCTTTGCGGGGCAGGAAGAGGTGAGAGTGGATATGAAATCAATAAGAGACAAGAAAGGTTTGGTCGGAGGAATGGTAAATGAGGTTGACGTAGGCTGGGAAAGTGCGAAGCATGCAGCCTACTTCTTTTTTCCCTTTCTCATGTTTGTTACAGATTTGCAACCAATCATACACCTCCCACCCTCCCAACCTCCATTTTCCCATCCTTTCAGCGTACATCCATCTGTCGCAAGACCGTGGCACCTCAATGGGACCAAGAGTTTCGGTTCGAGGTCGCCGAAGACACCATCCTTCAGAATGGGCCCATCGAGTTCAAGGTGAGGTGGGGGGGGGAAGCAAGGAGAGCATAAGAATGTAAAAGCGAAGGAGGAAAACACGAGAGAATTTCCTTGGATGTCTTTCCTTCTTTTTCCTCTCTTCCCCTCTTCATCCTCGGCCTTCTGTCCGCATATTATGAACGGAGACATCCTCTCATCTCCCTCCCTCCCTCCCTCAGATCGTCCAGCATGACTCCTGGCAGGCCTCTGGTGGTGAAGACGCTTTCGTTGGCAAGGTCTTCATCGACCTCAATCCCCTTCTCACGCGAATAGGAGAGGAGGATTGGGGAGGAAGAGGAAGAGGAGGGGTAGGCGGCGGAAGAGGGGGAGGGCGGGAAGGAGGAATCGAGGGAGGAAGGGGGGAGGAGCTTTTGCTGCAGGGGCTGTATCCGCTGTACGACACCCTGAAGGGCGTGAGGGGTGATTTGGGTGCGTGTAATGGCAGGAGAGAGGGAGGGAGGATGGGAGGAAAAGACATACACATCAAAACATGATCTCCCTCTCTTTCTGATCACCATCCTTCCCTCTCTTTCTCTCTGCTTCCCTCCCTCTAGCACTTAGCGTCAAGCTCCAGCATGTGGGGAACGAAAATCCATTCCGAGACTCGTCCATTGGCGTCCGCTTCTTCTCGGCGAGCGTGCTGGATCCAGAAGGTGGGGAGAGAGGGAGGGACGGGGAGGGACGAAGGGAGGGACCGAGGGACAGAGGGCACGGCACTCATTCTATACACACCTCTCTCCATTTTCTGATAGTCTTTCAGGTGGATAAGATCCTGGGATTTGTGGAGGAGCTGGTGGTGGAAAACGACCCGGAGTTTGAATGGTGAGGAGGGAGGGAGAGAGGGAGGGAGAGAAAGAGGCAAGAGGAAGGAATGCTTCTACCATTCAATTTTCACTTCTCGCCCTCTCGCCCTCCTTCCTTTTCCCCCTCCTCCCTTCCTTCCTTCCTCTTTTCCTTGAACAGGAAGGATCAGTTTAGGCATTCGCGGTCTTCGAACGAGTCCCGGCAGACGCTCCTTTACAGGCTGGATGCCAGCGTCCGTCGCCAGCTCGGCAAGAAGGTAGGAACGGCCCCTCCCTCCCTCCCTCCTTCCCTCCCTCCTTCCCTCCCTTCCCTTTTTCCCTGCTTTCTGTGAGATCACCCCCCCCTCTCTCTTTTTTCCCTCCGGCATTTAGGTGCTTGATCTGAAGGGCAACGCCCTCCTTGCGTATCAGTTGCACTTCGACGTGGAGGGGGACAGTGGGCTGGTCGCTCGAGCCTACGGCACAGCATGCCGTGTGCGAGGCCGGGGGGAAGGGAGGGAGGGAGGGAGGGAGGGAGGGAGGGAAGAGGAGGAGGGAGGGAGGGAGGAGGGGGAGGGAGAGCGAGTGGATGGGTTGCCCCTGGTGGAGAAGCGGGATAAGAGGGAGCAACAGGAGGGGCACGGGAGGAGGAGGAGAGGGTGGGGAGGGGGGGAGAGGGGGAGGGAGGGAGGGAGGGAGGAGGAGGGAGGAGGGGCTGGGGAGGAGGATGTACAGCTTCTCACACTGACAGAATTTGAACCGTGTGTGCGGATGCGGCTTGGAGGACTAGGTCAGGAGGGAGGGAGGGAGGGAGAGCGGGAAGAAGGAAGGGAAAGTATTCGTCTGTGACATGCAACTCTCACACCATCCCTCCCTCCCTCCCGGCCTCTCTCCCTCCCTCAGTGACTGCCAAGTCGGTGAAGTACCTGGGAAAGCTCGCCTCCAAGCTCGCGGATCAGGCAAGGAGGGAGGGAAGGAGGAAGGGAGGGAGGGAGGGAGGGACGGAGGGACGGAGAACAAAAGAGAGATCAAGCTTCGAGGTTCCCGCCATTTTTCTAATCCCAAATCAAACCCATCGAAACGAGCAGGAGACGAGGGACGGGTGGTGGTTCGAGCTTCGGGAGGAAGTGAAAGGCCACGCCCTCCTCCTCGGCTGCACCCACATCGTGGGCTACCGAGAACAAGCTACCATCCACGATGACGTCTGTCTCCTCCAGGCGGCGGGCACGGCCGCCGTCCTCCGATGGGGGCCCGCCCTCCCTCCCTCCTTCCCGCCCTCTCTGGTGGGGGGGAATGAGGTAGGTATGTGTTTATTTGTGGGCGGTTATACACATGCAGTGTATTCTATGTATGACTGTATGTATGTATGTCTGTATGTATGTACGTATGTGTGACTGTATGCATGTATCTATGTAGCTATGTCTGTGTTCAGGCATCTGGGTGCAGGTGTGGGGGTATGTGGAGGAGGCTACATTCCCTTGTCCACTCTCCCTTCCTCCTTTTCCCCCTTCTCCCTTCTTCTCTCACTCAGATTTTCCACCTCCTATCCTTCCTTTTTCCTTTCCTCCCTTTATACCTTTCCTCACACACAGGCCCTCTTCCTCTCCCCCTCCTCCAGCAATACTCCTCTTCCTCCTCCTTTTCAACCACCTTCCTTCACTCTCTCCCCCGATGGCCACCCTCCTCTTTCCCTCTCGTCCTCCTCCTCTTCCTCTACTTCCCATCGGCACCTGCAGCAGCAACTGCGGCAACAACAGTCGTCGTCTTCTTCCCTCCCTGCGGCTACTGTGGAGGGAGAAATGGAGGGAGAAAGGGAGGGAGTAAGGGAGGGAGGGGCAGCACCACCTGCCTCCGTGCGAAGAGGGGGGAGTGGAGGGAGCGTGTCATCGCTCATGCCCACGGGCGCCCCGAAGGGAGGAGGGAGGGAGGGAGGGAGGGGGGGGGGAAGGGCGAGGTGGAAGCTAGCGAGGCCGTGTCATTATTGCCACTTGCCTTACCCTCGGCGACGGGCGCCCTTTGCGCACATGCGGATCGTCCCTTGTCAGGTAGGGGGGGAGGGAGGGGCAGAGGGAGGCAGGTTGGATGGGGGGGGGGAAGGAAGGAAAAGAAAGGGTAACAGAAGGTAAAATGAGGGAGGGAAGGAGGGCGGGAGAGAGGATGGAGACAGGCGGAAGGCTGAAGGCCAAGCAAGATACCCCTTCATACGCCCGTGTGTTGCATGACAGTCTAAAACAATATGTTGGCGCCCGATACAATGTGCTGGAAACACACAGGTGTGTGGGCGGAAATGGGTGCCGGAGGGATTGCTTGCCACCATCGAGCCGCCGGTCCGTTTGCTGACGCGGGGGGAGGGGGTCTTGATTGAGGTAGGGAGGGAGGGAGGGAGGGAGGGAGGGAACCATGCACGGTGGAAATAAAGAGGCATTTCTGTGGAGAGGGGTGCTTGACGTCTCTTCCCTCCCTCCCCCCTTCCCTCCCTCCCCCCCACCCTCTCTTCCTTAGGCCCGCGTCTGTCGCCCCCGAGCCCGAGGCACGGGCGAGTTGGACGCCCTCCAAGTCTCTCACGCCCTGCCTTTCCTCGAGTATGATCTCCACCGACAGCTGATGCTCAAGATGAGGGTCTTGGGCGTCAATGCCTGCTTCGCCATTCGCAGCCAGCTACAGGTCATTTGGGGCTGGACCTCCTCCCTTCCCTTCCCTCCCCTCCCTCCTTTCCTTCACCTGTTCATTTCCACCACCTTTCCTTCCCTCCCGCTCTCAGGTCGGTGCATCCATCATTCTTGGAACCCTCAGTGGGACTGGCACTTATGTTTCGGCCTTACCCCCACTAGGTGAGAGAGGAGGGAAGGAGGGAAGGAGGGAGGGAGGGGGGGACGGACCAAAAGCTCACTTTTTTGTTGTGTTTTTACTCACAACTTTTTCGCACACACCCAGCGCCGCTGGCCATTCGCCGCACATTTGCCGTGAAAGATGAGGAAGACAGGTAAATGAGGAGGTCGACGGTGAGGGACGAAAAGAGGAAGGAAGGGAGGGAGGGAGGGAGGGAGGGAGAGAGGAAAGGGAGAAGGGAAGGGTAGTTTTCTTCCATCTTTCTCATCCCACTTGTTGAGGCATGGTCCTGGGGAAAGCTTAAATCAGATGAAATGAATGTCTTTCCTTACGGGGAAAAAGGTGGTAAGGGTGTAGAGGGAGGGAGGGTAGGAGGTTCTACTTTCTCACCTGTTTCTAAATTTGATCTCCCTTATCCCCTCCAAACCCATCACCAGGGCACTGGTGGACATGCAGAGGAAGATAGTGGAGTTGTCGGTCCGGAATGGGGAGAGAATGAAAAATGCGGAGGAGAGGGATGTGATGATGAGGCAGGAAGGGAGGAAGGGGAAGGGAGGGGAAAGGGGGAGGAGGAAGGAGCGTGTGGTGGCGGTAGGAAATGTGGGCGACGGAGAGGGGGAGGAGGAGGGAGAGGAGGGGGAGAAAAAGGACGATACGAGAGACCGCCGACAGTGCCGAGGGGAAAAGGCAGCGGCAAGGAAGAGGAAGAAGGTGAAGAAAGAAGAGAAGGAGGGAGTAGGAGGAAGGGAAGAGAAGGAAGAGGAGGAGGGGATAGGAGGAAGGGAAGTTAAGGAAGAGGAAGAGGAGGATGAACGGTGGAAGAGAAGCGATGGGAAGGTAGGAACAGTGCGGCGCGCGTCTTCTTTCCTCTCTTTGCCCGCGAGCTCAGAGCAGAGGATTGTGAGGGGAGTGGGAGACGGACAGAAGAGGGCGAACGACGAGAAAGAAAAGAAAGAGAAGAAGAGGAGGAATGAGGAGAGGGAGAAGAGGAGGAGGAAGAAAATGCAGCAGCATGAGGAGGGAGGAAGGGAAGGGATTGTGGGAGGAAGGACGGTACCCGGAGGAGAAGCAGAAGAAGAAGGAAGGAAGGGGGGAGGAGAGCAAGGTTCACATCAACATCTCCTGAAAACCTTCCCCTCTTTGTTATCTTTTTCTTCCTCCTCCTCCTCCTCCTCCTCTTCCTCGTCGTCCTTAAGCAATGACGGCGCTAGCAGCAGCAGCAGCAGCAGTAGTAGTAGTAATAGTAATAGTAGTAGTAGTAGTAGTAATAGTAGTAGTAGTAATGGCAGCAAGACAAGCAGCAGCAGTAGTGGCAGGAGTAGTGGCAGCAGTAACAGCAGCAGCTCCTCCTCCTCTGCCTCCTCCTCGTCTTCTGAAGACGAGGAGGAGGCAGAGGAGGAGGGGAGGGAGGGTGTAGTGAGATCTAAACGGTGCCAGTCGCCATGCGAAGGGTCTGAGGAATGGGAGGAGGAAGATGGGGAAGAAGAGGAGGAGTACGATGATGGTGAAGAGGATGGAGAGGAAAAGAGTCGATTGCTGCGCCGACGTCGGGTAGGGGATGGAGGGAGGAGGGGAAGGACTAAGGGAGGGCCTCATCATCGCCATCATCATCGCCAGCAGCAGCAGCAGCAGCAGCAGCAGCACGCACCATTTTTGTTGGAGATTGATGATGAGGTAGACGAGGACATCTTGGCTGCCCTTCTGGAGCAGGAGCCACCCAAGGGTAAGGAGGGATTGATTGGGAAGGAAGGAAGGAAGGGGAGAGGGAGGGATGAATAATGGCACTCAAAAAATATTTTCTTTTATTAAAATGTTCTCTTCTTTTCTTCGTTTTCCTCCTCCTCCTCCTCCTCCTCCTCCTTCTTCTTCTTCTTCTTTTAATCCTCCTCCTTCCAGGCATCCTACTCCAGACCACCGAGCGGCCCATCTTCTCCTCCCTCCCTTCTTCTCCTGCTTCCACCCCAGTGCTCATAGGCCTCAAGCGGGTCAAGCTGGGAGAAGGGCGGCGACGGATGAACCACGATATGGGCCGACTGTTTCGAAAAGTGTACGGTCGGTTGTGCTTCAAGGTAGGGAGGGATTGAGGGAGGAAGGGAGGGAACGAGGGAGGGAGGGGAGGTGACGCTGCTTTCCTATTTGTTTCGACATGTGCAGAACTATGGTATCAACTCTCCCTCCCTCCCTCCCTCCCTCCCTCAGGCACGTCATCTAATCCCCTGCGTGCTGCAGGGCATTTCCACCCGTGTGAATCTCATCGACGACAAACCAGGCGAGAAGATAGTGGTAGGGATGGAGGAAGGAAGGGGGAGGGCAAGGGAAAAAGAGAGAACATGCTTCACCTGCTTCCTCAACTCTTCCTCAACCACACACACACACACACTCTTTTTTTCTTTCCCTCAGGAGATAGTCGTTACATGTGCGGTCGTCCAGCTACATCACTCCTCCTGCGCCACCCCCTCCTCTGCGCCCTCCCGCTCTCCCTCCCTCCCTCCTTCTTTCCTCCCCCCCTCCTCCTCCCCATCCTCCTCCTTCTCCACCACCACGGCAGTTTCTACTCTTTTGCCCCGCGGCCTGCTTCTATACCTAGAAGTACTCGCCGCCGAGCGCGCAGCAATTGGCACCACAGCTCACGGGACCAAAAAGAGGATGGAGGAGGAAGGGGAGGAGAAGGAAGAAGAGGAGGGAGGGAAAGAGGGCGAGGGGTGTAGGAGGATGTGGATCGATGACGCAGACAACGGCCCAAAGGAGGGACAGGAAAAGATGGAGATTGAAGGAGGGGGTGAGGGCGGGAAGATGGCTGCTGCTGCTTTCTTCCCTTCTGGTAGGCCTGCAGTCGATTTCCCAGGCCCCTCATCATCGCGAAAAGCGCGGCCAAAGAACAGCAGCAAGGACACCCTCGCCGCCCCCCCTCCTTCCTCCCCTCCCTCCTCTTCCTCCTCTTCATCCGCCTTGTTGAGCTTGAGTCAGCTTTTACTACCGCGCCGACTGTCCAGTGGAGGCCTGGGAGCAGGAAGGGAGGGGCGGAAAGAGGGAGGGGCAATAGGCCTGCCTCACTATCATACCCCTCCTCAAGATGATCAATACTCTACCTTCAATCGTCTCCCCTTCCTCCTCCCCTCCCTCACCCGCAACAGCACTCTCTCTTCTACCAACGCCTCCGCTTCCTCCTCCTTTCATCATTTCCCTCCCCCCTCCCTCCCGCCCTCCTTCCTCCCTGATCCTCGAAACCTGGTCGAGATCACACCTCTTGCTTTCCTACCTGGTGCTCGTATAACGCGTTATCTCGGTTCTATTTCCCTTCACTTTGTCAAGGAAAGTAGCATGGCCGCGATGGTAGCTTCGACGGGGGGAGGCGGAGGAAGGGGGGGAGGGAAAGAGGCAGGTGGAGGTGGAGGTGGAGGTGGAGAGGCAATGTGGGGGAACTTGATGCAGGTGTTTTTGGTGGAGGTGAACGCGATGGTGAGGGCCCACGTGGCGGGCTTGGGGGCCAATGCATTGGTATCCTATCGGCTTGTCATGCAAGAGAGTGGAGGGAGAGTGTATAGAAGCACGACATATAATATGATCAGCGTGAGAGGGGATGCGGTCCTGGTGTGTAGTAGTGCTAGTGGAGGAGGGAGGGAAGAAGGGAGAGAGGGGGGAATGGGAGCGAGGGATCTGGGTTATGGCGGCCGAAGGAGTCAGGAGGAGATGGGATAGGGGTAGGGTCGTTAGGAGGGTCGTCTCTGTTATTTCCGACTGGATGAAGTGAAGCCAGGGGAGAAAGGTGGAGGGACTAGCAGAGGCAGCGCAACAGAGAGAGTAGAAGTCTTAGTCGTCATACGATTCGGTAGGAGTCGATGGCTCGGCTCTAGTGCTGTTGTACATGCCGCGGAGCTTTAGCACGTGATATCTTGCATGCGACCTTCTCAAAGAGAAAGAAGACGAAGGAAAGAAAAATTAACGCAGAAGCACCTTCTTAAATATTGGAGAGATTACAAGCCCATTTTCAATTTCACTTCGCAATTGTTCCTACTTTGGGAAAGACGCGCGGGGATGCGAATATCGCTTACTGTATCCGTTATCTGTGGTTGTCGACTCAATTTTATTACATGCACCCGCCACCGCCCACCCCTTTCTCCCATGCCTGCCACTCCCTTTTCAACCATTAAATCACTGATGACACAAAGTATTATTCTGAGTCTTGATAATTACATGTGAGAATGTCCATCTCTTTCATGTCCAATTCAGGAAGTGAGTCTTTGAGATGTTCTCCATTGGGTTCTATCGATTGGTGTACTTGTTAAGTATGACATGAAGTTAAGTGTACTGCTGTAACGGCCGCGCCGTTTACGCCACATATACAGCCGTCACAATCGTGTAAGTCAGGGCGAGATAGGGATAGCTAACTGGGTCGACGGGGCCCAACTCAATGATTATACTGCCGTATGTCTTTAATGACATACGGTAGTATGATCATATAAGCCTGAAACAAATCTTATTTCCAGGTGCACCATTAGGGAATACACATTATGCGATGTACAGACGCAAACCCTGATAGCCCTGTCTTCACCTCATGTTGCACTATTGTGTAATGCAGATCTGACAATCCATCAGTCTTCCACCGATCGCTACCCTTCTTCATCTTATCTAGAAGAGCAGTTGAATGCGCATATTCATCTTTCCCTTTTATACCCGATGGATGATGGACAAGTGACTGGTTGGTGGTCTTAAATCTTCCTGACCCCTTTGGAGGCCGACTCACACTCTTGTTGCCTTGGAGGAGACCATTGGTACGAACCCGCTCATACAAGTCGTCATCCTCGCCACCCCAACCTACATAATCGTTGCTGAAGCCGTTCACTTCTCGCCACTGGTCCATGTGCATCGTCACGACGCCCCCAAAAGAGTGTGGGTATGGTACCCTCCATTTAAAATGCTCCATTTCAGAGCTGAGCTGAGAAGGCAGATTGCACTGGTTGTACGGGACTCCGTCTCGCTCGGGGAGAAGGTCGACATCGTGGAATATGATACACTTACCATGCGGTTGTGCCAAACCAATCTGCACAATCCCGACATTGGCAAGCCACCCACGATTGAAGAGTTGATCGTCTGCTTGCTCAATGATCCAGAGAGAGAATGAGTCGTTGGGAAAGTTCCTCCGCAAATAAGGCCCCATTTCCTCCACGAAGCGCTCGAGATGATAGGAACGGTTTCGGTACGGGATAAGAAGTGCATGATCCGCGATGGAAGGCAATGAATTCTTGACAGTGAGGTTGGTGGCTTCATGAGACACTTCAGTAAAGTGGCATGGCGTTGCTTGCGTGCGCAAGGCGTCCTTATTGATAATTATCATGGCGACAATTGACCAAACAAATATCAATTGGATGGTAAGAAGTTTATCAATAGAATGTTTCCATATTCTTGTTTTAACTATGCAATGCATGACAGTGGAATAGCGGGTCTTAGATAGAGCAGCTTGGGCGGGCAGGGTTGTGTGCCTGTTGTGTATTATGGACAAAGAGAGATTTGCGGAAAGGAAGAAGAATGGGGGAAGCAGTTACACCAGCTTTGCCGTGGTCATGGGAGAGTAAGGCAAGAAAGGCATCATGTTGCTCAGCTCAGCTGTGGAAATGCGGTGGGGATGCTGTGGGGATGAAACGGTTACCCAGAGCTTCTGCCCCCTGCAGAGCTTTCCTACGAATGATTTTTTCTTTGAGATAACTTACTCCATTTACCTTTCATCGTTGGAATCAGTTACTCCAAGCCACCATCTTTATATTAATATTAATACAATATAATAAATTACAATGATTATACTATTGTTATCATTATATTATTATTCGAGCGAGCGAGCGTAATCGCTCGCCAAAGACGCCACCAACGGCCTTTACATCAGATACCACCCACACCTCATCCAACACATCCACGTGCAAGAGGACAGAACAAAACGGAAGCTTACATATCGTTTGTGGTGCCCGAAACGGTAGCTTACATATCGTTTGTGGTGCCCGAAGCGGGGAAGCAAGCAAAAGTGTGCCGGGCCGGCAGTCTCACAACGGCACGCCACCATCATCGTCATCAGACAACGCCGCAGCAAGCACCGGATCTCGAACTTAGCCTATGAGGTATATTAGATCATACTTAATGCTCTTCTATCGCAAGGTATAGCTATATTTTAGATAGACACACACACAATTCGGCTGAATTCTAAAGCTTTGTCGACAACAGATCATATCTGGCTGGAATTCGGAGACAGACACTAGAAGCCACCTACCTAGTCGGCCACCTACCTTCAAATCCACGTCCACCAATTCTTACGCATAATGTGTCAATCATTTCCTACACCCAATATAGTGACATGCTATCTGCATCTGTTTCTTCCCTCCCCTCCCTGGTGGAGTGCATGGGCGAGATCCAAGGCGCCCTCACCCTGCTCGAGACAGCCCAGCCTTCCTTCTCTACCTCCGGCCCGTCTTCCAACGAGCACGACACGTTTACAGCCGCCAGGACTCTATTTTACAATTTGACGATGCTGAATACGGTGCTAGAGCGAGTGGCAAAGGAAGAACTGCTGCCGCTGGAGGCATTGCTGGTTCAGGTAAAGGAATAAGGAAGAAGGGTTGGAAGGACAGGGTATCGAGGGCTTTATGCGAGAAACGAGTAGAATAAAAGCAGAGAAGGCAATGACATAATGGATACTCATTTTTCATTACCTCTCCTCTAATACAACCTTTTCTGCCTTCCTATCAGATTCTTAACGCCATTATCGCCGCCAAACGCCTCCCCCTCTCCCCTCCCTTCCGCCAAAGTCTCGTCCGTGCATACCTCACGCTCCTCCAGCAATCCACAACCTGCAATGCCCATGCCCTCTCCAAAGACATGCAAACCCTCCTTCTCTCCTCGTCGAAAGGATCAACCTCCTCCTCCTCCTCCTCCTCCTCCTCGACTACCTCCCCAGGCCCTCTCTCTCCTCTGGCACGCGTCTGTGCCTGCGAAATTCTGTCTCTCGTCTTTCGGTCCAAATTCGCCTCCAATCAGCTCTCTCCAGGGATGGTCTCTGACATCCTGCCCTGCCTTCTCAAACAATTGAAATGTAAGGCTGCTCTCCCTCGTGCCCTCCTTCCCTCCCTTCCTCCCTTTCTCCCTCCCTCTCCCTCCCTCCGTCCCTCTCTCCTTCCTTCCTTCCCTCCCCTTCCCTTCCCTCTGTCCCTCCCTTCCTTCTCTGGACTTCTCTGAATTCCTTCACCCATTCTTCGTCCGATGAGAGAACGTGGTTTGCGTGTCACCCAAGCACTAGGGATGAAGCCTCACGTTCCTCCCTCCCTTCCTCCCTCCCTCCCTCCCTCCCTCCCTCCCTCTTTCCCATTCCCCGCTTTCTCTCGGGCAGGGAGGGATGCCCGTGTGCGTGTGGCAGCGCTACAGGCTCTGGCCGTGGCGGGAGCCGTGGGTGGAAAAGCAGATATTTTCAAGGCACAGTATCTCCTTCCCCTCCTCCCTTCCTCTCGCCTGCCCTCCCTCTTTTCCTTTCCTTCTCCTCTTGAATCACTCGGGTACTCATTCGGTCAACTTTTCCATTTCCCCTGCCACCCCTCTCTTCTTCCCCCCTCCCGTCCTCCCTCTCTCCTGTTCCCAGGCGCTCACGCTCCTTTTTAATGCAGACAGAGGGAACGACGTCCGGGGCGCAATGGCATGGTGCTTTATGTCCTTGATTCGAAATGCCGAGGATTTCCGCCTCATCCCGATGGAGGCACTGATTGCTCTATGTCTCAAGGTACGCTTCTCCCTCCCTCCCTCCCTCCCTCCCTCCCTCCTTTTCCTCATCTCTATTGCTTGCTTGCATACATGCATGCGTGCAAGGTTTAATGGCGTAAAAATACGAAATGTTGAAGGCAAACGATTTCTCCTCTATACTCTCTTTGCTTTTGCCCCGATGGTGGCATTGCCATCCTTACAGGGCGTCTTCAGGTGCCTTCCTCCCTTCCCTCCCCCCCTTCCTCCATCGCCTGCTTTCCACGTTTGGTCCCTCGTCTCACTCCTCCCATCGCCACTACCCTCCCTCCCTCCCTCCCTCCCTCCCTCCCTCCCTCCCTCCCCAGGGGCTGGAAGATCCTGCCTCCTCCCTACAGGTCCAGCTGATATGGGCCGAGACCATGGCGCACCTTCTGGCCGTGTCGGTGGCGGGGCAGGTGGGTAGGGAGGGAGGGAGGGAGGGAGGGATCGGGGATGTGAAGGGGTTGTTAGGTAGGTGGTGCGATCGAAATAATGCTTCCCTCCCTCCTCCTTCCCTCCTCCCTCCCTCCCTGCAGGCCCAGCACGCCCAAGCCAAGCTCGTGCGGGCTGCACGAGGGGGGCAAGGCGAGGAGGAGGAAGGGGGAGGGGGAGGGGGAGGGAAGAGGGGGGCTGTCGAGAAAAGCATTCGACCGGGCACGAGTGAGATGGAAGAAGGAGAAGGAGGGGGGGGAGGAGGGGTGGAAGGAGGGAAGGAGGGAGGGGGGGAAGGTGGCAAGATGGAGACGAAGACCATGACGGCGAGCAGTGTGAAGAAAAGTATGGCAGCCACGCTGAAGGTAAGGAAGAAAGAAGGGAGGGGGGGAGGGAGGGGGGGAGGGAGGGAGGGAGGGAAGGAGGGAGGGAGGGAGGGAGGGAGGCGTGAAAGTGAACAACGTCAAGAGAGACCGAGAATGGAGTGCAAATTTATTCGTCCTACTTTCTCCCCTTCCTGTCTTCCTCTCTTCTCTGCTCGTCTCATCCCATCTCTGTCTTTCTTTGCCCCGACATAGATCATGACCAGTGCAGTCACCTCAGCAACCTCGTCCACCTCCTCCTCCACCTCCTCCTCCACCTCCTCCTCCTCCTCCTCCGCGTCCCCGCACCCGACCTACTACACCTTTGAGAGCGCCATTCAGTACCTTATCTCCCTCTTCCTCAAGTCAATCGCACCCTCCTCCACGCTCAACCAAGGTAAGCACCTCCTTCCCTTCCTCCCTCCCTTCCTCCCTCCCTCCCTCCTTATGACCTTATCCCCCTCTTCTTCAAATCCATCGCGCGGTCTTGCACACTCAATTCAAATGTGTCCCTCCCTCTCTCCCTCCCTCTTTCCCTCCCTCTCTCCCTCCCTCTCTCCCTCCGCAAAATCACATTCTCCCTTCCTTTCTCCCTCCTTCCCCCCCTCCCCACAGGTGGAATCACCGCCTCCCTTGTCGCCTTCCTCCGCCGACACAAACACAGCCACCACCTCGCTAGGGGTGACACGCTCACCTACCTTTTGAACGTCTTCCTCTCCACGCTGGCCCGCCCGGGGACTGCGGTCGCTTCCTTAAAGGAGGACGTGAGCACACGCGCCTGTGTGGCCCACATGGTTCATGCCGGGTGAGGCAGGGAGGGATTGAGGGAGGGAGGGGAGGAAAATGGCATGGCGCTTAGGTTATCACCCGGCACTTACGTAATAGTATATTTCATTCTATGTAACATAATCTAGTATTAAAACAATAAAGCACACTATTTATCTCTGTCCTCATCTTCCGCCCTTGCAACCACAGGCTGTCGGTCGGGTCAAGCGAAACCGTCCAGCTCTCCCTCGGTCGTCTCCTCGTCAGGCTGCTCGAGGGCAACTCAGAGAGGTTAGTCCCAGGCTCTGACTCCCATCATTTTTGTATTAATATTACATCATGGTATATCGTTAATTTTTATAATTACCATTATGACATGATGATATATTGTTAATTTTTATAATTACCATTATGACATGATGATATTTTGTTAATTTTTATAATTACCATTATGAAATGATGATATATTGTAAATTTCTATTATTCCCATCATGACATGATGATATATTGTTAATTTTTATAATTCCCACTATTACATCATTATATGGTTTTAATTTTTATTGTGGTGTATAGCTTTTTTGAGTTCCTTGATAAAAACGGTAGTAGTCATGCGTCCACCTTCTTCCCTCCTCTTTTCCTGAATCGCCTGCCCCCTCCGCTTGTCCAGCACCTCCATTCCCTGCTTCCCTTCCTGTCTTGAATTTAATTCCTCCCTCATTTTTGACCGTCCAATTTTCTTAAAAATTGTTTTCTTTGGTCTTACCCTTGTCTCGGTCCTCCTGACGCGCTGAACGCTCTCTCTCCCTCCCTCCCCTCCCTCAGCGGTGGTCTGCTCTTGAACTCTCTGCAGCTGCAGCTGGTGCTGGCGGAGATCTCGAACCTCTCCCGAGTGCTTGGAGAGGCGGTAGGGGCTCTTGTTGAGGTAAGGAGGGAGGGAGGGAAGGAAGAAGGGAGAAAGGGAAAGAGGACAAGGAGACTTTGAATTGAATTGTCACCTCCCCCGCTCTTTATTTCATCTCCTTTTTCATGCTTGCCCGTCCCCTCCCTCCTCCCGTCCCTCCTCCCCTCCCAGCCCTTCCTGCCCCGGCTCCTGGACCTGTGTCGGCACCTGTCTTACGGCGTGCGTTACGAGGCCGCCATCACCCTCGCTAGCATCATGCATGCCCTCCCTTACACATGCAATCCCCTGTTGACCCACACCGGTACCCCCTTGCCCTCCCTCCCTCCCTCCCTCCCTCCCTCCCTCCCTCCCTCCCTCCCTCCCTCCCACCGAGTCCCTCTTGGTTTCTGCTTGTCTCATTGTCTCTGCTTTTATTCTGATCTTCCCTCTCTCCCTCCCTCCCTCCCTCCCTTCCTCCCTCCCTCCCTCCCTCCCTCCCTCCCTCCCTTCCTTCCTCCATCCCTTCCTTCCTTCTTCCCTCCCTCCTTCCTTCCCTCCCTCCCCCTTCAGTGCAATGCGTGTGGAAAGAATTTGAGGCTCTGTCCTCTTTGCTTCTCGAGGTGAGCAAGGAAGCAAGGACTGAGGGAGGGAAGGAGGGAGGGAAGAGAGAAGCCCATGTGCAGACGTCAAGAGACGAGGGAGGACGGGGGGGAGGAAGGGAGGGAGGGACAAAGCTTAGAGGGAGGGAGGGAGGGGAGTTTGTATTCTTTCCTCGCAAGGGTGTGACCAAAACCCATAAGAAATCTAAATTATTACGGTAATTAAACCCGTCCTTATCAAAATCAAATACTTTCGCGAATGAATCTACCCCTATCCATGTACTCATGGTCGTAATTAAAACTATTCCTGCGTAATTAAAACGTTTCCTATTTTACTGTAACCACAGACGACCGCCAGGGGAGGAGGAGGAGGGGAAGAAGAAGAAGAAGAAGAAGGAGGAGGAGGAGGAGGAGGAAGAAGGGAGGAAGAGGGGGAGGAAGAGGGGGAGGAAGATGAAGGCAGTGTCTCCCCGACTCTTGGCGAAGGCGGAGGGAGGGAGGGAGGGAGGGAGGGCGGGAATGGGACGGCGTCGGTAGGGGTGGCGGGGAGGAAAGAAAGGGAGAGGGAGCAACGGCATCGTCTGTGCTCCCTGCATGGTCATGCCAACGCGCTGGTGTTGCTGCTGAAGGGCGTGAGGAACGTGGAGGGAGCGGACGTGCCGCCTGCCTTGCTGGAGGATGCCATGGTCAGGAGAGAGGGAAGGAGGGAGAAAGGCAGGGAAGAGGAAAGAAGACATAGGGCCTCGATGTGTTCTTTTTCATTCGCTTGCGTCCCACTCGTTCACCCTCCTTCCACTCTTCCCCTCCCTCCCTCCCTCCCTCCCTCCTTCCCTCCTTCCCCAGGCCGTAGGCAAGCAGCTGGTGAACCAACAGTTCTCCTCCCACATGCGGCGGTGCGCGGCCACCTGCGTACGTGCGGGATGGTGCATCCTCTCAGGTACCGAGGGGGGGATGGAGGGAGGGAGGGAGGGAAGGAGGAGAGGAGGGAGAGGAGGGAGAGGAGGGAGAGAAAAGGACGAGCTGCAGTTCTGTAGGATGACTCATGGTGCTTCCTCCCCTCCTCCCTCCCTCCCTCTGCAGGTCTCCTCCACTTAGGCAGCGGGTGGAGCGGCCCATATTCTCGGGGGCTCTTCCAGCTCTTCGGTCGAAGCCTGGAGCATGAGCTGCAGCCGCAGGGGGACGGAGGGCGGGAGGGAGGGCGGGCGGGAGAGGGGGGGGGGGAGGGGGGGAGGGGCCATCGACGATGTTGGAGTCCATGGTGGGGACGGTGCTAGTCTTTGTCAAGGAGTGTCCAGAGGTAGTAGAGCAGGAGTGATGGGGAGGGAGGGAGGGAGGGTGGGGGGGAAAGGTAGAGGGGAGGGATGGCTGCATCGCTCAAGGTCACCATCCGCTAATTTTCTTTTCTTGTTCCCTCCTTCTCTCACTCCCTCCCTTCCTCCCTCCAGGCTCCTCTCGGCACTCCTGGCGCTCTCCCCTCCATCTTCGACCTCCTCCACACTGCCCTCGACATGCTTCCCCCCCTCCCTCTATCCCCCCCTCCCTCCTTCCCTTCCACCCGGTCCCTGCTCGTTCGCGCCATTCTCTTCGAGGCCTACTTCTCCCTCCCCCCCCCCTCCTCCTCCTCCTCCTCCTCTTCCTCTTTTTTTTACGCCTCCCTAGCGACCCTACTCTTCCTCCTTCGCACTCCCTGCCATGCTCCGCCTGATGGTGCAGGCGCAGGAGGAAGAGCCCAAGGAGGGGAGGGAGGGACGGAGGGAGGGACGGAGGGAGGGAGGAGTAGCAGCACAAGGAAAGGAGGAAGGGGTGAAGAGGCAGAAGGGCACCTGGTGGAGTCATCCCTTCTTCCCTCCCTCGTCAATCCAGAGGACGCTGTCCTCGACTGCCACCACCGTCCCTTCTACTCCTCCTCCTCCTCCCCTCCCTCTTCCTCTTTCCCGTCCTCCGCCCTGGTGGAGAGCACGGACGTCACACCCGACCTTCTCGCCCTCTTCCTACACTCTCAGGACACAGCAGGCATGGGCCTATCCCTACAAGACCGGGAGAAGGAAGCCGCCCTCGCCACTGGCCCCATCGGCTCCTCCCTCCCCCCCTCCTCCTCCTTCCCTCCCTCCCTCCCTCCTCCTCACGCCTTGGCGCGCGTACGAAGCTTAGATGCGGCGGTCGCTGCATTTGCCAAGAGCTTCCCTCTTCAAGATGACCTGACGCAAGCACGAGCCTTGTCCTCCCTCCTTTCTTCCCTCCCACCCTCCCTCCACCTCCCCTCCCCCCCCACCGCCAATGGTAGTGCAGAAGAGGGGAAAAAGAAGAGGAAGTGGAAAGGGAAGCAAGGTGGGAGGGAGGGAGGGAGGGAGGACGGGAGGGAGGGCTCTCTTGCCCGGAATCTGGTGACCATCTTCCTCACACTTCTCAAGATCCTCCCCGCCACGAAGGAGGGAGGGAGGGAGGGAGGGGTGGAGGGGTGGGTGGATGAACTGCGACAGGGACTTCTGGCCCTATTGGGAGCCACGTCCTCACTCACCCGGCGCGGCGCGGCAGAGGCACTGGCCCTCCTCGCAACAAAGAGAATGCTCTCCTCGTCTTCCACCTCTTCCTCCTCCCTCCCGTCCTCCCCCCCTTCCTCCATTCATCCCTCCTTTAATGCCCTCCTTGCCTCCCTCGTCGAGTTCGCTCTCTGGCAAGACCCCCCCCCCGCCCCTCCCTCCTCCTCCTCCTCCCTCTCCGCCTCCCTCCCCTCCATGCTCAAAGCCAGCTCCTCCTCCTCCTCCACCTCCTTTTCCTCCTACCCTTCCTCCTCCTCCTCCTCCCCCTCTCATTCTCCCCCCATCTGCACCTTCCTCCCCCCCCTCCCCCTCCCCCTTCGCCAACCGCGCCTCAGGTGCCACTTTCGCCCTGGCCGTCTTGCGTCGTTCCCTCCCTCCCTCCCTCCCTCCCTCCCTCGTCCCCCTCTCCTCGTGCTGGGGTCCACTCCATCGGTTATTGATTGCCGATGCGCCTCAGCCCTACCGTACATGGGCACTGCATGCCCTCGACCTGCTGGTGAGGAGTTTGGAAGTGCACGTCAGTCCTGAGGGGCGGGGGCGGGAGGCAGGGAAGGAGGGACCGAAGGAGCCAAAGGGTGGCGGTGCAGGTGCTGGTGCTACTGATGCGACGGAGGCAGTGGCAGCAAGGGAGGGAGGAAGGGAACGAGGGGAGGAAGGAGGACAAGACGGACAAGAAGAAGCAAGAAGAAAAGGAGGAAAAGGAGAAGAAAGAGGAAGAGGAGGCAGACCAGTAGCAGGACCACCACCACCACCACCACCACCAGCAGCAGCAGCAGCAGAAGCAGCAGCAGGCCCTTCCCAAGACACTTTACAAACCCTCCTAACCGTCCTCGAGATCGTCGAAGCGCACTTCCTCGGCCTCTGGGCTACCCCTCCCTCCCCCCCTTCCTCCCCCCCGCCCTCCCTCCCTTCCTTGACCATCATTCCTGGCGCAGAGTATGTCCCCGGCCTCCTCCTTGCCCTCCTCCGGCTCCTCACCTCCCTACTCCCCCTCGTCATCGAAGTCGATGAGAGCAGCAGCAGCGAGGAAAGGAGGGAGGGAGGGGTTGTATGGAAGCTGACCTCTATGTGGATCTCCATTTGGGGAAGTCTGCCCGTATGGGCCACTCCGGACAGCCGTCTCGAACGTGCCGCCCTTACCTTCCTCGAGCTTCTCTCTCTCTACTCCCCCTCCCCTCCTTCCCTCCTTCCCTCCTTCCCCCTCCTCCCGGGCTTGCTCCGTGGGATCCTGCAAGGTGGGAGCCACCACCACCTCCTCGTCGGCGCCATCGACCCTTCCTCTCTCCCGCCCTCCCTGCCTTCTTCCACCCCCTATGGATCAGCAGCAGCTGCCGCAGTAGCAGCAGTGAATTCTCCTCAATTCGTTTCCCCTCTGGCGCTGGGGGCTGCCCTCTCTTGCCTCCGCAGCCTCGGGAAACGAAACTCGACCCCATTACGACAGATGCACATGGAGGTAGGCTTCCTTCCCTCCCTCCCTCCCTCTCTCCCCCCCCCTTTCTCCGCCCTCCTCTCTCTCGTTCCCTCTCCTCCTCTGCTTTCCACCTTCCTTCTGGCTCACACATTCTTCCCTCCTTCCCTCCCTGCCTCCCTCCCTTCTTCCCTCCCTTCTTCCCTGCACCTCCCACATGCCCTAGGTCACCCTCCTTTCCGCCTTTGACGCCCTCTCCTCCTCGCTTCACTGCCCCCTTGCCCCCCTCTGGCGTGGCGTGGCCTGTGACACTTACCCTCTTCTTTCCCCGTTCTCCTCCTCCTCCTCCTCCTCCTCCTCCTCCTTCTCCTCCTCCTCCTCCCTCTCCTCCACCACGGCCAGGACGCAGAGCACATTTTGTTGTTTGAATATCGACAAATTGAAAACAAATGCTGCATTGATCCCGATTCCGAAGACTAATAACTTACTGGACGACGTCCAAGCCACCTTGGAGGTCATGGTGGGCGCCGAGACTACCCATCCCCTCCACTACCTACTCCTCGCCCGCGCCCTCCTCCTCGGTGGGGGCAAGGCGAGAAGGGCAGCAGAATGGAGGGAGGAGGAGGAGGGAGAGGAAGGAGGAGAGGGCGGGTGGGTGAGGAAGGAGGCACGGGTGGTGGAGAAAATGCGGGAAGAGGCCGCGGGATGTGCGGAGGGGCTGGTGTTTCCTCCCAGGTGGCAGCTTAAGGTACTAATCCTCGACATGGCTTTGCGGTCATTTGGGGCGCTGGTCGATGCCCTTCCTCCTTCCCGCCCTGCCCCTCCCTCCATCCCTGTCTCCGCGGGCTCGGATAGGAAGAGGAGGAGGAGGGCGAAGGCAAAGACGAATTTGATGACGTTGGCGCGAGCTTTCCTCGTTACCACCAGCAGCAGCAGCAGCAGCAGCAGCAACACCAACAGTCATCCACCAGCAGCACCAGAAGGAAATTCAGCATCACCCGTAACACCATCATCATCACAATCACCACCACTACCACCTCCTGCCACCACAGCAGGAGCAGGAGCAACAAGGACATCCGACATTGTCGACTTGGAAGCCTCGCCCCTCCTTCTCGTCCTCCCCCTCTTCCTCCAGGATTGGGTGTCCCTCGGGTGCGCCGCTGCTGCCTCCGTCGTGGAGAAGGAAGACGACCTCCTTCCCGCCCTACGGCAACGAGGCTTTCTCTTCCTCCTCTCCACCCTCCACTTCTTTGCTCCCTTCCCCGACCCCGACGCCCCTCCCTCCCTGCCTCCCTCCCTGCCTCCCTCCGTCCTTGCCCCCTTCACATCCCAGCTCGCCAGCGCCCTGACACCCACTCTCGCTGCTGATTCTTCCTCCCCCTCCTCCCTTCCTCCCTCCCTCCTCTCCTCTGCCTGCGCCCTGGTTCTTCTCGCCCTTCGTTTTAATCTTCTTTCTGACCCCCTCCTCCTTCGCCGCCTCCTCTACCAACTACTCCCCTCCGACGCCGCTCTCCTCCTCCTCCTCCCTTCCTCCCTCCCCTCTGTCATCCAGACAGGAGAAGCTGCCTCAGCAGCCCCCCCCCCCCTCCCTCCCTTTCTCCCTACCTACCTCTTCCCTTCACCTCATCCGCCTCCAAGCCACCGCAGCCATCTGGGTCTACCTCCACACCCCTCCCTCCCTCCCTTCCTCCCTCCCCCCCTCCCTCCTCCCCTCACTCCGATCCATCTTCACCTCGTCCCAGCGGGCCGGAGGGAAGCTCCTCCCCCTCCTCCTTCTCCATTGGCTTGCCGCTCTGAAAATTATCCTAAAATGGGAAGAGGAGGAGGGGGAGGGAGGGAGGGAGGGAGGGGCGGTAGTGGCGGGGGAGGAGGACGGAAGGGGCTGGTGGGTGATGATGACGGCGGCGGCGTGGGTGATGGGAGAGGAGGGAGTGCAGGAAAGGGAGGAAGACGTAACATTTCTGTTTGCACTGATTGAGAAAGTGTTGCAGCAGTGCGCGTGTCCGATGACCCCATCCTCCTACCCTACCTCCTCCTCTTCTTCCTCCTCCCTTCCTTCTCCCCCCGCGCTCTTGAGCTACTCCTTTCCTTTTTCTCCTCCTACCTGTGCTATTTCTCCTCCTGTTGCTGCTGCTGCTGCTGCTGCTGCTGATGCTGATGATGCTGTTGTTGAAGGGAAGGAAAGCGCACGGTCAAGATACCTCGTGAGAGCAATTTTAGGACTCGGTGGGAGGGAGGGAGGGAGGGAGACCCAGAGAAAGCAGGAGGAGGAGGAGGAAGAGGAGGAGGGACAGAGCCTCTTGTATCATACTCTCCTTACTGCCGTTGCCCTATTTTCCTCTTCTGACCCGCCCTCCCTCCTTCCCTTCCTCACCCCCTCTCGGCTCGCCTGCTTCCTACGTGCGCTGTCGCATGGTCCTGCCCTCCTTCCCGCCCTCCCTCCCCCCCTCCGTCACACGGCCGTTAAACTCCTCACCACTCTCTTCCTCCCTTCCCTTACTTCCTCACCTTCCTCCATCTCCTCCTCTTCCTCGCTCCTGCAAAAGATCCTGGCCGAAGAAGAACGGAGCGAGGGAGGGATGGAGGGAGGGGAGGAGGGATGGAGAGAGGGAGGGAGGAAACTATGGCATGCAGTTTTGGAAGTAGTCTTTCTGCCTATCTATCGCTTGCTCCCCGAGCTCTTCGACAAGGAGGAAGGGAGGGAGGGAGGGAGGGAGGAAGGGAGGGAGGAGTCGACTGAGCCGTCAGCTGCAGGCGGGGTCCTTCCTCCTCTTCGTCTCCACCACCCCCTCTCCCTCCTCATCACCCCTCCCTCCCTCGAGCTTCTGGACCTTCCCGCTGCCATCCCTCCTCTTTGCCCTCCCTCTCTCCTTCCCTCCCTCCTTCCCTCTCTCCTGAATTACGCTCTCAGGGCCTTCAAATTTGGCTTGCGATTGTTGTCGGTTGAGGAGGAGGAGGAGGAGGAGGAAGAAGGGGGGGAGGGAGAGTTCGAAGAGGTGGAGGGGGAGGAGGCGAATGTCATCTTGTCTTCAGCCCTGTGGAAATCCGTAGCAAGGCTGTTATCAGCCTGTGCAGCAGCAACAGCAGCAGCAGCAACAGCAGCAGCAGCAGCAGCAGATGGGCTGAAAAAAGAGGGAGGGAAGGAGGACGGGGAGGAAGAGGAGGAGGAGGGAACGGGGACAGAACTCCTCCTGCTGGTGGGTGTGGCTGCGGAGGTCATGTTGACAGAGTTACTCTCCTGTCCTGCTTTCTCAGGCGAGCAGGAAGGAGGTAGGGAGGAAGAGGGAGAAGGAGGGGCTCGACGAGACTCTTTCTTGACGTCACCTTTTCCTTCTGCCGAGGAGGAAGGGGAGGAGGGGTGGGAGGGGAGGGCCGCACAAGAAGCAAGCCAGCTGCAGCAGCTGCAGCGACGACAAGCACAGAAGGGGCTCGAAGGATGGTTCTACATCACCGACGCCCTCCTCCACTCCCTTCCCCATCCTTCCTCCTTCAACCTATTAGCCAGTTGCACCGAGGCACCGCTACTCGCCCTCGCCGGACGCTTTCCCTCCCTCCCTCCCTCCCTCCAGCTCCTTGTCTTCTCCACAGTCCGAGCACACCTGCAAGCCCGCGGAGGGAGGGGGAGAGAAAGGGAAGGGATTCCTTCCTCGACACTCTTCCGGGTATTCGGACCTCTGGCCATGGAGGCGTTGGCTCTTCCTCCTCCTCTTACTCCTTCCCCCCCCCCCCCCCCCCTCCTCCTCCTCCTCCTTCTGTTCCGTCTTCTTCTTCGTCTTTAACGGCTGAAATAGGGGAAGATGGAACGGAGGGCAAAGAAGAGAAAGAAGAGGAAGAAGAGGAAGAAGAGGAAGAAGAGAAGGATGAGGAGGACGACTGGGCCGGCTTCGAAAGCGCACCCCCTCCTCCCCCTTCCTCTCTCCCTTCCTCTCTCCCCTCCTCGGCCTCCTCCTCCCTCCTCATCACCCCTGAGCAAGAACCACTCCTCGCGGAAGCCCTCAAAATTGTCGTCCTGGCTTTCACCCACCTCCCCTCCCCCCCTTCCTCCCTCCCCATCCACCAAACCCGCCAGCTATCCCTTCTCCTCCCCCTCCTCGCTGCCCTCCTCCCCGCCCTCCCTCCCTCCCTCTCCCTTCTCCCCCCCCTCGTCGGCCAAGCCCTCCTCGGGATGGCGAAGCAGGCCCCTCTTCCCTTCAAGGAAGCAGTACAGGCACTCCCTCCTTCTGCCACATCGGCTCTAGAAGTTTCTTTGCGCTCTGCAGCAACAACAGGAGCAGCAGCAGCATCATCATCGGGTAGCTGTGACGGTAGACGAGGAGGAGGAGGAGGAGAAGGAGGAGAAAGAGGAAGAGGAAGGGCGGGGGGAGGACTCAAAATTGACATGAGTCGGTACCAATGAAGGATAGAGAGAGGTGGGATTTTCAGGGTCTACGTAAAAAATGTCTATATAAGAAGGCATGGACATGTGGTTTCGTCGTATGAGATACACCTATAGAATGAAAATGAAATTGATAAATAAATGCTTGTTCTTTGCGAAATATTTGCCGTGTGTTGTCGGTCGTCATCTTTTTATTTATTTTTCTCGGTGTGCGTGCGTCTTTATGTGCGGGTACGTGTCTTCTTGCCCTTTTTCTGATACCTCCTCTCCCTCCTTACACCCTTGCCTCAATCATGCATGCCCCCCACCCCCCATAATGGCGGCCCATCAAGACCTCCTCCTCTCCCTCCTTCTCTCCTCCTCTCTTCTCCTTCGTTTTCCCTCCTCTCCTCCCCTCTCCTCATCTCTCCTTCTCCCTCTTCCTTTCCAATCTTTCTCCTTTCGACCAACCACCGCCTACCTTAAAGGAGCAGATACTCCAACATCAAGGTTTCAATCAATCAATCGCCTCCTCTTCCCACGGACACGACAACGACCCCATCAAGCATCCAACTAATCGCCTTTTCTCAAGGGCTCCACATCCGCAATCACCGGCGGCTTGTTCCGACAGATTAATTCAGCGACGGTCTCCGCGCTCTCCTCGTCACAAATCAGCACGATCGCCTTCCCCTTGCTCTGTGCCTCTTGGAAGGCAGCCACGGCCTTCATGGCACCGAGGCCCGCGATTACCTTGCACAGCACCTGAGGGAGAGGAGGAGGGAGGGAGGGAGGGAGTGGTGAGGACGCTCCTTCTTTTGATCCTGTGGGAACCACCCTCGGGGACAAGGCGAAAGGGGGGTGGAAAAGAGGGAGGACGGGAAGGTGGGAGGAGCTACAGAGGGAGGGAGAAAGAGATGGAGGGATAAATTAACAGATCAAGTCCTTGACGCTTGTACATGTCAAGAAAGAACTTCGGCGTTTGCCGTCAAAGCTCTTTTAAACGATGTCCCTCTTGACTCGTGCTCATCCCTCTTCCTTCCCGCGATTCAACCCTCCCTTCCTACCCCCTTCTCCATATATTGTGACGCGGTATTCTTTATATAATAGCACAACTTGCCCTCCCTCCCTTCCTCTGCGCCTTCCTCCCTCCCTACCTTCACCACATGTCCCTGGTCGTACTCCTTGTCCCCCACCAGCACCACAGCAAACTTCTCACTCTCCTCCTCCTTCGTCTCGAATTTCTGTTCAGTCTTCTCTTTGTTCTTGGGAGGACCCACGCGTGTGGCGGTTTGGAGCTGAGGTTTTTGAAGGACGGCCCCGCCTTTTCCTGGTGGGGGAAAGAGGAAGGAAGGAAGGGAAGGAGAGGGAGAGTGGGGGAGGGAGGGCAAGGGCAGCAGGGAATGGGAGATGAGATGGATGCACTAGATCAAATGAGTCCCAAGCACGCCTGAGTGGTAGATAGAGAGAATGAGAGACAAGGAATGGATCTGCTCACGAGCTCTCTCTCTCTCTCGTTCACCATCCGCGTACCTAGGTTGGGCTTGCCGGGGGATAGGGCTTTGATGGTGGAGTACGAGGCGGGGGAGGGGAGGACAGGGGGTGGCAAAAAGGCATGTACGGCGAGGATGGGCAACAGCAGGAGTGAGAGGAAGAGCTGGGGGAGAAGGAAGGGTTGTGATCGCATGGCTTGAAGGCGTCCGGAGGATCCGAAGGAGCAGCAGGCAGGGAGGACAGGTGGAGTTGCTGTTGCAGCTGTAGGAGTGTGGGGTGGAGGGGCAGCGGTGAGCATTATAATCGAAGGTTGAGAAAAAGACGACAACGATGGACACTCAAGAAAACATCTACCATATGACATAGGACTTCTACACCTGGAACGTGTGTGTGGGGTTTGCTGCCGCTGTGTAAAATGAGACGCATATCCTCTCCTTTTCCAACCCTGATCATCATCCACCCTCGCCGCAAGCTTGTGGCGTGCTCGATCCTCGTGACGAGGCGTGCCTTATTTTCCCATTGTGGCCCGGACTTTTGCGTGTACTTTTTCGCTGTGGCAGCTTTTTGGCTATGTTCATGCGATAAGTCATGTGCCCAGTAATCCATAATCAGATACACATAAACCACTAAAGCGCCTTGTCCATGGGAAGGCGCGGCAAAAACCGACACGACGTCGCTAGCTTTCCTTGTCACGCACCGCCGCCGTGTTGCTTCGTTCGATACACGATACGCACATGGGCTTTCGAAATAAAAGGATTTTACAGTGCCTCGCGGCGTCCGATTCATTGCTAGACACTCCCACGCCACATCCATACGTATACCCTGACAGGTTTTGGAAGTGTGGGCAAGGCTGACCCACGCGGGCGACAAGGCAACCCTCGAGCACACGATACCTTACCGCCATGCTACCACTACCACCGCCGCCATCACCACTATTACCACGAAGACGGGCTAACAGCCCTCACCTTCTTCTCCTTCTTGTCCTGGCAGTGCTTCTTGCTGGACAGGTCACCGGTGCTTTCGTTTTCCCGTCTCCTTCCCTGTCCTCTCCCCCCCCATATGGGAGACGCGGCATTCTACCTCCCCTCGGGCCCTCCACACTCTCCTTTCCCCCGCCCACCCAACCGCTACCGACCCTCCACCACTTCGACCTGAATCGACGGGAGGACTCTGAGGTGAGCGTAGATTGAATACCTGGCTCTTTATAGACCAGTGCCCCTTGTATGTGTATGTATACGTATACGTGTATTCATTAATATACCACCGCCTCTGCTCGACTCAACACATAGTCCTCAATGTCGCACACACCGATATGGCACTCAATTTTTACAACGCCATCTGCTGATTCCTCCCTCCCTCTCTCCCTCCTGCAGGACAACCTCCCTGTTGTCGTCCTTCACGGCCTCCTCGGCTCTTCCCGCAATTTCCGGGGATGGGCGAGCGCACTGCACGAGAGGCTGGAGAAGCCACGCCGCATTCTAGTCCCAGATCTGAGGAACCATGGACAGTCCCCGCATGTGGGGGGAATGAGCTACAGGTAAGGGTGTCACCCTCCCTCCCTCCCTCCCTCCTTCCCACTCCCATGGAAGCACACATATTGCCTTGCGGGAGGCTGGATCCAGTCATTTCAAAGTGGTTAGCCCGATCACTCGCATTCACGACCTGTCCCCTCCCTCCCTTCCTTTCCTACAGAGAAATGGTGCACGACGTGCTCCGGTTATTGGACGCCGAGGGAATCGGCAAGTGCGTGGTGGTTGGCCACTCAATGGGGGGGAAAGTGGCAGCAGGTAGGGAGGGAGGGAGGGGGGAAGGAGAAGGGGAGGAAGACGTGGAGGCATGTACATGGTATATATATATATCACAGCCATCTTCTCACTTCAGCAACTGTTCCTTCCTTCCCTCTCCTTCCTTTTCCCCCCATCCTCCTTCTCCTAGCGGCTGGTCTCTCCCACCCTGACCGCATCGCGGGGCTGGTGGTAATGGATATTGCGCCTGTGACGTACAGTGTCACCGATGGCACCAACTGGCAAGACACGCATGAGGTAGGGAGAAAGGGAAGGAGGAAAGGAAGGAAGGAGGGAGGGAGGGAGGGAGGGAGGGAGGGAGGGATAGGAACGGGTACCCTTACAGAGTTCATGCTAATACGACCTCCTCCTCTTCTCCCTCCCTCCCTCCCTCCTTCTCTTTCTTCCCAGGTCATCACCCTCCTTTCCTCCCTCCCCCTCTCCACCCTCACGGACAAGGGCCAGGTCGACGTGTTATTACAGGAAAAGGGGCTGACAGACGCCGGGATGCGGGCTTTTGCAATGACGAACCTCCTGCAGGGAGACGCGGGGGTGCAGTGGCAGATCAACTTGGAGGGAATCAAGAGGTTGGTGGGCAGAGGGACGGAGGGAGGGAGGGAGAGAGGATGACGAATAATGTGAGTGTGCGAGCCAAAGCAGAGTTTGCATGGAACGGTGTCAAAAGGTACGTCTCCCTCCCTCCCTCCCTCCCTCCCTCCTTTCCTCCTTATTTCCTTGATACCGAAAAATCACTGCTCTCTCACACACACCCTTTCGTTCCCTTCCTCCTTCCTCTCTTCCCTCCCTCCCTCCCTCCCTCCCTCCTCAGTGCTCTCCCTGAGATCGCTGCATTTGACGTGGGTGGCGTAGACTCCTCTTCCTGCAGTGCCGCCTACCCCCATAAGACCCTCTTCCTCAACGGCGGCAAAAGCAAATACCTGCGGACGGCACACTTGTCCACGATTGCCCAGCTATTCCCCACTTTCTCGCTAGGTACAAGAGAGGAGGGAGGGAGACAAGGAGGAAGGGTGGGAAGGGGAGGGGGGGAGGGAGGAAGGGAGAGAGCGCGGGATATGTACGTCTGGGGATAAGTTCCAGTGGGAAATTCGATTGCAATCCTTTCCCCATCTAATTGTGGATGTCTGCTTCCGCTTTTCTAAACTCCATGCTCTCCTTTCTTCCTCCCTTTCCTTCCCTACCCTTCCCCTCCCTTCAACCCGAGAAATGCTGTGCTCATCTCTCTTCCTCCCTTTCTTAATCACCTCTCTTCACTCCCCTGCTCTCCTTTCCTTCCCATCAGCCACGATCCGCGACGCCGGCCACTGGGTCCACGCCGAGAAGCCCGAGGAAACGCTCAACATCATCCAGCGTTACCTCGACGAGGAGCTCGAGGGCTGAGGGCGAAAGGTGAAGAGGGATGGAGGAATGGAGGGATGGAGAGAGAAGAAGGGATGGAGAAGGGTGTAATAATAAGAGCAGCAGGAAAAAAGTTTCGTGTTGTAGGCATGTACGGTGCCTGAACGGAGGAATAGATGGAGGGAAGGATGTACAATTTTGAAGGGATAAGAGACATGAAATACACGGCTTTTGGTGAGTGAGTGTGTCTGCATGTCAAAGTTGCTGTGTATGAAGTTTAGCTGGCAGTGTGCTGGATCGTTTAGTCTATCGTGTCCATGTCCATCTTTGATTGCCGGAGTGCTTGTCCAGTGTCCTAAGCCGCCGACGATGCCGACGACGATGGGCCTTTAAAAAAAAGCAGTTGAGGGTCATTACTATAGCTGAGCGATGCAATAATCTTTCCTTTTTGAAATGGAGCTTTATGTCTCCAACATGCGAAAATCTGATCTGGAGAAAACCTTTCATGTGTCGTCGAGTCGACAAATCTCCTCACTACACCATGACCCAGGAAACGGCTTTTCGAACGGTTTTTCAAAGGCCTGTAAGGTAACGAAAACTCCTGACCAGAAAAACTCGTGCTGATTCACTCTGCGTCTCAGTCTCTCACATTTTCCTACCAGCTCAAATAAGAGCCGGTAGCCGCTCACTTCCAAGGAAGGCGCAAGCTTCCATCACGCTCGCCTACTCTGCCTCTTGCACCCAAATGGCCGTTGTCGCCGTCCGCCTCGCCCTGCCTGTCATACCTCTGATTAGCAGGCACTCCCGATCAAGATGCCCCCCGGTCATTGTGCTGCATCCTTCTCGTCATTCGTCTACTCCCTCCATCTTCATCTTACATTTGCTTGTGTCTAGGCACGGCGGCCCACAGAACGAAGTCTGTTTACACCTCACCTGAATCGTTTCTACCTACGCACACAACCCCCTAGAATATCCTCGCAGGGAAAACAGTCAGCTTGTTCTGTCCTCTCCTCTAAGGAAGAGCAGCGTACGAGCCACCCTCTCACCAGACTCACAACAATGTCTGAGAAATTATGTACGTGCTCCTCATTCACTCGCATTCTCTCTTCAATCCATTTACTCACCCATTACCTCAAAATTCTATTTAATAGATGCAGGCGCCCTCCCTGGAGATGTTGTTTGTATCAGCGGGTAGGTATGTCAATCTTAGATGTGAATAATATCTCTGTGGGTGTAGCTACATGTGCTGCATGGATTAATTTAGCGTCCCCGGATGACGATCAGAGTATCCCTGTATTGCTAATTTGACGGGAGGCTGCCGGTATCAAATGCTTCCGATCCCTCCTTCTCTCCCCTTTTAACGTCCTCCCTGCTTCCTTTGCCTCCTTTTTCCATTCTATTTTGTCACCATTCCTCCATCTTTCCCTCCCTCCCACCCTCCCTCCTTTGGAAGGTACCTACAGAAAAAGACCCGGGACGGCCGGTGGCAAAAGCGTTGGTTTGAGACTAACGGCTGCTTTCTGACTTACTATAAGGTCAGGAGGGAGGAAGGGAAGGGGAAGGGAGGGAGGGGAGGGAAGGAGAAAGAGTGAGGGAGAGGGGGGGGGGGTTCAAAACAATTGGACATGTATTGACTTGTTACAACACGAGGGAGGCTGGGAGGGAGGGAGGGGAGGAGGGAAAGGAAGAAGCGAAGGTGGGATGTCTTGCAAGTGGAAGGAGGGAAGGGCAGGGATTTGGGAACTAGGGATGGGAGGGTACGGTGGTCGCTAGCAGGGCGCCTACTTGCGTGCCTTTGAATCAATTATCCTCCTCCTCCCCATTCTGCGTGATCCATTCACCCTCCCTCCCTCCCTCCCTCCCTCCCTCCCTCCCTCCCTCCCTCCTTCTTATCGGCAGTCAAAGAGGATGACCAAGCTGCTGGCCGCCTTGGACCTGGTGCAGGTGGGCACCATCAAAATCACTGAAGAGCCGGAGCCGGGAGGTAGGGGGGGAGGGAGAGAAAACGGGAAGAGGAGGAAAGAAGGGATTCAGAGGGAGGAGTTGTGTGGCAAAGCGAAATTATTTGGGTTCTGATTATGTATCGACCACGCCACTTCTTGCCTCCCTGCCTCCCTTCCCCCCTCCCTCCCTCCCTCCCTCCCTCCCTCCCTTCCCTAGACGAGGCCGATATAGGCAGCCTCTTGTCCATCGAATTGAACGGGCGCGTCTACACACTGAAGGCGGCAAACGAAGAGCAGGCGAAGAAGTGGGTGGATGTCTTGAACCAGCTCAAGGTGCGGAGGGAGGGAGGGAACGAGGGAACGAGGGAACGATGCATGCAAGTCCACCTTGACCGAGATATTCAACATCCTCTCCCTCTCTCCCTCCTTTCCTCTAGATTGGCGGAAGTGACGTAATGCCTACCAGTGCCGGGAATACGGTCACGAGCGGCGTAGAGATTGACGCGGGGGCGGGCGAGACAGAGTGGAAGGTGAGGAGGAGGGAGAGAGAGAGGGAAGCAGGGACGTCAAAACGACGCGATAGAGCGATCTGGCGAACAAATCACCTTATTCAAAAAGGGGTGAGGACATTTTTGTTTGTGTCGAGTCGACATGCGACTTACTTTCCTCTATCGACACGACGATGTTGGCACCTCTCACAAAAACAGAAAAAGGTTCATTGCTGCTGGATTTGTTAATTAGAAGGCTAGCAAAGGGAAGAGCCGATTAAGGAGAAGAGAAAAGGTGGTGCTGGGAGCGAGGAGGAAATAAGAGATCACAATGTATTTATTACTTATTCGTGGCAGAAAGGCGAAAGCGGGGTGGCTGCGACTCGGAGGCAGTGAGAGGAAGAGGGAGGGAGGGAGGGAGGAGGGGATGCAAGCAGGCAGGCATAAAGTTCCTGCAGGATACAGTTTGAGAGCGGCACGGTGTCGGTGCTGTAGAAATAAATGAAATGTATGTACAGAAAACGTTTGGATAAACAGGGGACGCTAGTAGCGTCGTGCGAAAGGAGAGGAAGGAGGATCGAAATCGAAAGAAATAATGAAGAATCTTCTTCAGTCAGCTTAAAGAGAGAGGAGATGTAAAAGTAATGAGGAGGCAGCGCGAGCGAAAAAAGATCCAGCTATTTTATTTCAGCCTTTCAATTGTTCGTGGGAAGGAAGGAAAGGAGGGCACAGTTAGACACACATGGCATAGCACGATGCCGGCCCATTCTCAACCAATACAAAAAATCACAGATGATCGACTACAGACGCGCTCACGAGATCCTGAAAGGGAGAAAATGCACCCGCAACACCGCACGGGCTTATATAAACGCAGACTTTCTCATATGCTGCTTCAGGATTGTCGGTCTGCCCGTATGATAGGGGGAGCTTGCGGGCGGGCAGCGCTTGGGGAGGAGGTCGAAGAAAGGTCGCCAGGAAGCCGACGTATCAAAGCGATAACGTCTCCGTCACGTTCTGGCCCTATCTAACACAACCGAACAGGCACACTAACCCTTTCTAAACCACATACACGACAGCAACGACGACGAAGAAACTGCAGCCGTCATCTAGGTGGACCGGGCTGGACAAGGTCTTCCGCTGAAACCAGAAGCAAAAGGCGCCCCCTTACCCTCGGGGAAAAACGTGCAGGAGCGACGCAACGCGGCCGACCCTTTGAGGCTTCCCTCCCTTCCACCCTCTGAGCCATGGTTGTCACCACCAAGCTACGCAGTGCATTCACGGTATGTCCATCTCGTCCTCCCTCTTTCTTTTTACCTTTCGCAGCCCTTGGTACTCATGCACTTTTCCCAACCCTCCCTGTCTCCCTCCCTCCCCTCGCTGATCGCAATCGGAATACTGAAGCGGGCAGCCAAGTGGGTAAAGGAGCACCACAAGGAAGCCAATGTCGCCAATAGCGTCCTTTTTCGGGTAAGAGGAAAGGCTGAGGGAGTTAGAGGGGCGGAGGATGGGATACTTCAGGAGGCACGGAGGGAGGGAGGGAAGGAGGGAAGGAGGGAGGGAGGGAAGGAGGGGGAGAGGGAGGGAGGCAAAAGAGAAGCCAGGCTGGAACGTACAGAGGGGTGCAAGACATGCGCCGACGTATAATCACAATCCTTGCCTTATTCCCTTCTTACTTCATCAGCTTTACGGCCTTTATAAGCGCTCGACGGCAGGGGCGTGCAATGTCCGAGTCCCGACCATTTTGGTGGAGCCCATCGCGAGGGAGAGGTGAGTGAGGGAGGGAGGGAGGAAGGGAGAAAGTAAAGGAGGGAATATATAGGAAGGGAACGTTGATGAATAAGAATCATGGAGTAATATGGAGTAGCACTTGATGGAACGGCAACGCTGTGACTGCATATATGAAGGGGATGTCACTGTTTCCCTCCCTCCCTCCCTCCCTCCCTCCCTCCCTCCCTCCCTCCCTCACCAGGTACAACTCGTGGAAGCTCGCAAGTGGGCTGAGCGAAGAGCAAGCCATGCGCGAATACCTCGACCTGGTTCGCATATCCTTCCCTGCCTTCGCCAAGGCGGCGGCGTCGGAGCTGAAGGATTTGGACGACCTGAAGAGCGTGAAGGAGGAGAATAGGGCCTTACTGGAGGAGACCACGGAGGTGCTCGCCCTCTATAGCAAGCTGCAACAGGTGGGGAGGGAGGAGGAGGGAGGGAGGGAGGGAGAGAGGGAGGGAGTGAGCTGAGGAAAGGGCATCTCCGCGCTCTTCAGTCACACTTATTATTCACCGTGCACTTACCCACGCTCTCACTCCCCTTCGCGCAGGACTCCATTGTCAAGCGCGGGCACCTCTACAAGTGGCATGCCGAACAGGTGCTGTCCTCCCTCCCTCCCTCCCTCCCTCCCTCCCTCCCTCCATCCATCCATCCTCTCAATCCCTCCCTCCCTCCCTCCCTTCTCCCTCCCTCCCTCTCTGCACAGGTCGGCTTCGGCGGCTCCAAGTGGCAGCGGCGGTATCTGATACTGCAGGGTACGAGCCTCCGCGTCTACAGCACTGCTGAGGCAGCCGCTCCCATTAAGACCATCCCCCTCCAGGGCTGCGTCGTCCGTACAGAGGTACACACAGGCCCTCCCTCCCTCCCTCCCTCCCTCCCTCCTTCCCTCCCCTATTAACACCATCCCCCTTCAGGGCGGTGTCGTCCGTACAGAAGTACTCGCTCTCTCTCCCTCCCTCTTTCCCTTGGTTTCTCCCTCCCTCTCTTCATCCCTCCCTCTTGTCGACCATACTATGGCGGTAGAGGTGGTTGCCGCTGCTGGAATGCTTGGGACGGGTGGAGGGAGGGAGAGAGGGAGGGAGGGAGGGAGGACGGGAGGGAGGGAGGACGATGACGACGGCCATGATTGGTGAGGACTTGGCTTATTTCTTACCCCTCCCTCCCTCCCTCCCTCCCTCCCTCCCTCCCTCCCTCCCCGTAGCCTCCCAAGAAGGGGGGGCAGTATCATGTATTTGCGCTCTACCCGATGGAGGGGGAGGAAGAGGACGAGGAGGAGGACGAGGACGACCCGCTATCGCCTGACGAGGAGGAGGGGCCGGACCTGGAGGAAGGTGAGGGAGGGAGGGAGGGAGGGCTGCCAGTGCGATTTTCCCACCTTCAGCCACTCACATACACTCGTGACTTACCCCTTCCTCCCTCCCTCCCTCCCTCCCTCCCTCGGTACCAGGTGGAGTGGTGATCCGGCTGAGCACCGAGTCCAAGGCCGATAGCCAGGAGTGGGTGGAGGCCATCAACCAGGTGGGGAGGGAGGGAGGGAGGGAGGGAGGGAGGGAGGGAGGGAGGGAGGGAGGGAAGGAGGGAGGGAAGGAGGGAGGGCCTAAGGAATCGGAGATTCACTCACTTCTACTTGATCTGCCACCTCTCTCCCTCTTAATTCCCGAATCCAGGCGTGCATCCTCGCCACGGCCAAGTGGGAACGGCAGCGATCCGATCTTCTCACGCCCCGAGCGGCAGGGGAGGAAGAGGAGGAGGAGGGGGAGGAGGAAGAAGGATGGGCGGAAGGAGGGGAAGCTGGCGATGACGCAGCAGCAGCAACAGAGGAATTCGAAGACGGTATGAGGAGAAGCTCATTCATGTCTAGCTGTCCTCCCGCCCTCCCGCCCTCCCTCCCTCCCTCCCTGCCTACTACACGTCGAGACGCTCTCACCCGCCTCCCTCCCTCCCTTCCTCCCTCCCTTCCTCCCCCAGGCCCTCCCTCAATGGACAGCACCACCCCCACCAGCGAGGAGAGACGCGCCGTTTCCAAGGCGGCAGAAGCAGCAGAAGCCGTGCTCAAGAAGACCCTCAGGCTACGACGACAGGTAGGGAGGGAGGGAGGGAGGGAGGAGGGGAGGGGGGGAGAGTCAGCGGTAGATGTCCTTCTTGTCAACCACTTCCTCCCTCCCTCCCTCCCTCCCTCCCTCCCTCACCTCTCCCCAGGTCTCCCAGCAACGCAGGCTCATGGCCGCGTCGATGCGGAGCGCCTCTTCCTCCCTCCTGCCCTCCGCCGGCACCTCCACCACCACCATCCAAGAGGAACCAGCGGCAGGGGCCGTCGAGGGGATGGGCGGGAGGGAGGGGGGGAAGAAGGTGGAGGAGAGGGCGCACAAGCTGGACCCGAATCTCTTCCCCCCGTCTATGTCTATGCACAAAGTAGGAAGGGAGGGAGGGAGGGAGGGAGGGAGGGAGGGCCAGCGCTGGTAAGGATCGAGGTTGACCTTCCTATGTGTTGTGGTTCCGTCGGTCGACTCATTTCGTCCCTCCCTCCGTCCCTCTCGCCCCGGCAGCTGACTCGACCGAGCGTGCTGTCCATTGAGTATCCCTCGCGGGATTATACGGGTAGGAAGGGAGAGAGGAAGGAAGGGAGGGAGGGATAGAAAGTAAGAGGATTGATCGGTTGTGATCGATAATATTGGAATAAAGCAGACTCACATGTCTCCATCCTTCTTTTCCTCCCTCCCTCCCTCCCTCCCTCCCTCCCCCTCTCTTCCTCCTGCTGGCAGGTTATTTGAACCTGGCAATGATCATCCTCGGTGTCCACTTTTCCCACGCCGTAGTCGACTGCGTCTCGCTGGTGTGGCGGTACGGAGTGCAGGTGAGGAAGGGAGGGAAGGAGGAGGGAGGGAAGGAAGGCGGGAGGGAGGGAGGGAAGGAGGGAGGGAGGAAAGACGACCCGTGGTTTTGTGAGCCTTAATGTGCCTGGAATGGTCTTATGGGAGGGAGGCTCCAATAAATTCGAATCGAGTGGAGTAGATTAGATTAGATTAGATTAGATTGTCAGAATAGCGTTCTTGCATTACATTAGATTGCAAGGGTAGCTTTATTACTTTAGAGAGAAATATTTTAAATATTTTCCTGAGGTTGGTTCGGATCATCGGTAGTCTTGTCAAAACCTCACGAGCGCTACTAAATCTCCTCCTTCCCTTCTTCCCTCCCTCCCTCCCTCCCTCCCTCCCTCCCTCCCCCTCCTCCTCGTCGCAGCTCCCGAAGCATTCTCTGGTGGAGGTGCCCTGCCTCATGTGCGCGCTCTCCCTCACCATCAACATCTTCTTGGCTTGGTCGGGAGGGAGGGAGGGAGGGAGGGAGGGAGGGAGGGAAGGGGGGAAAGGACTCTTCTTTTTGATGTATTCACATGGCATGACCCAAAACTTACTCTTCTCCGCCCTCTTCCTCCTCCCCTCTCCTCCCTCCCTCCCTCCCTCCCTCCCTCCCTCCTTCAGGTTCACCGAATACCTCGCCTCCCGTCGCTTCTTCCCCTCCTCGATGGCGGTAGGTGTGCTGCATTCCCTGAACTGCCTATGGACGCTGCTCTACCCCTGCCACGTGGCATGGAGCCGGCCGGACGTGCCTCTGCACACGTTCTTGTTGCTATTTTGGAGTGGTGAGCCCGGGGGGGGGGGGAGGGAGGGAGGGAGGGAGGGAGGGAGGGAGGGAGGGAGGAAATGAGTCGAGAGTATTAGTGTATGCTCACCTCCTGTTCTGCCTCCCTCCCTCCCTCCCTCCCTCCCTCCCTCCCTCCCTCCCTCCTTTCCTCCCTCCCTCCATCCTTCCGTGCAGTGATCGCCTTCTTAAAGCTCGTCTCCTGGTCCCACACTAATTGGGATCTTCGACATGTAAGCAAGCCCCTCCCTTCCCTCCCTCTCTCCCTCCCTCCCTCCCCCCCTCCCTCTCTTCTGGATTGATCCATCCCTCCTTTCTCCCTCCCTCCCTCCCTCTCTCCCTCCCTCCTCAGGCTTTCTTCTCCCGGCGCGCCCGCAAGTCTCAGGCTCACCTGCCAGCAGCGGCCCTTCACGAAGACGGCTACAACAATGCCAAGCCCCTCGAGAGCGGGTAACGAGGGAGGGAGGGAGACAATTGCTGACAGAATGTGGCGTGGTCCACGCTTATCCTCTCCCTTCCCTCCCCTCCTCCCTCTCTTTACCCTCCCTCCCTCCCTTCCTTCCTCCCTCCCTTCCTCCCTCCCTTCCTCCCTCCCTCCCTCCCAAGCGCCACGCGGTACCCGCACTCGGTCTCACTAAGCAACATAAGCTTCTTCTTCTTCTGTCCCACTCTCTGCTACCAGCCCGACTACCCACGCGCGCCAACGTGAGTCAAAGAGGAAGGGAAGGAGGAAAAGGAGAGAGGGAGAGAAGGAGGGAGGAAGGGAGGGAGGAAGGAAGGAAGGAAGGAAGGGAGGGAGGGAGGGAGGAAGGGAGGGAGGGAGGCAGAGAGGGAGGGAGGGAGGGAGGGAGGGAGGGAGGGAGGGAGGGAAGGAGCGGGTTATTAATATTATAATAATAGAACTGTCCTCCTGATCGATCAAATCCTTTTTATGACTCATGTGCATAAATCACTTTTTGATCATTCAATTGATATGTCTTCTTATCTTTCAATTGAATCAATTTTCCTAGGATTCGATTGCGGACACTCGCCTCGCTCACCTTTCGTATCATCGTCATGACGGCCTTTGCGGTATGCCTTCCCTCCCTCCCTCCCTCCCTCCCTCCCTCCCTCTCACACCCTTCCCATCGCCATCCCCCTCCCTCCCTCCCTCCCTCCCTCCCTCAGGGCTTCATCATCGACCAGCAGATCCACCCCATCATCCAGAACACCATGAGCCACGTCGATAGCCTCGATCTCCTCAAGGTGAGGGAGAAAGGGCGGGAGGGAGGCAGGAGGGCAGGGAGGGAGGAAGAGGCCTCAGTAGGGAAGACGGCGCGCACATCGATTTACCCTCCCTCCCTCCCCCCCTCCCTCCCTCCCTCCCTCAGGCCCTGGGTGAGCTGCTCCGCCTTGCCATCCCCTCCACCTTCGTCTGGCTCATTTTCTTCTACGTCTACTTCCACTGCACCCTCAATCTTTTCGCGGAATTAACGCGTTTCGGGGATCGATTGTTTTTCAAGGATTGGTGGAACAGCACCAGCTTCTCCCGCTATTGGTAGGGAGGGAGGGAGGGAGGGAGGGAGGGAGGGAGGGAGGGAGGGGAGGAGAGATGCGTCATGGTCAATGTTGGGAGAAACCACTTTCTTTCGCCTTCTGATCCTTTCCCTCCTTCCTTCCCTCCCTCCCTCCCTCCCTCCCTTCCTCCCTCCCTCCCTCCCTCCCTCCCTCCCCAGGCGAACTTGGAATCTTCCCGTCCATCAGTTTGTCGTCCGTCATGTGTACTTCCCCTTGCTACGGTGCGTCCCGCCCCTCCCGCCCGCCCTCCCTCCCTCCCTCCCTCCCTCCCTCCTTCCTTCATGCCTCACCCAACACTGTCGATGCCCACTCTTTCGCTCGCTTTCCCTCCCTCCCACCTTTCCCCCTCCCTCCCGTCGCAGCGCGGGGGCGTCTAAAATGACGGCCAACGTCGCCGTTTTCGCTGTCTCGGCCTTCTTCCACGAGCTGCTGATCTCGGTGAGGAAGGAAGGAGGGAGGGAGAGACGAGAAAGAGGGAATGAAAAGAAGGTAGAAAGAGCTGGCTAGCATGCAATCACCTGTCCCTCCCTCCCTCCCTCCCTCCACATAGATACCCTGCCACGTCGTGCGGCTGTGGGCGTTTTTGGCCATGATGGGCCAGATCCCTCTCATCTACCTTACGGACCAGCTGGAGAAAACCTTGTTCAAGGAAACGCAGGCAGGGAATTACACCTTCTGGTAGGGAGGGAAGGAGGGAGGGAGGGAGGGAGGATGGGAGGGGGGAAAGGTTGATCGGCTTGTCGTCCGCCTCGCTGGTGTGGGAAAGAGGTCGAAGGGGGAAGGGGGTGGAAAATGTGTATAGGGAGGGGAGAAGTTGGGGAGGGAGGGAAAGAGGGAGAATTCTGGTCACCAGGAAGCTCATTTGAAACGGCCGTAAACGGGGAAGGAATGAGGGAGAGATGCAGAGAAGGAGAGACGAGAAAGGGGCAGAATTTTCTTTCTTCTCTCCCTTTCCCACGCTCTTGCTCGCTTTCCGTCGAAATCAACCACACGGGCTCAACTCCCTTTCTTTTTCCTCTCTCTCTCTCCTCTCTCTCTCTCTCTCCTTCTCTCTCTCTCTCTCTCTCTCTTTTTTTTTTTTTTCCCCCCTCCCTCTTCAATTCTCACCTATTTCTGTCTCCTTCCCTCCCTCTTTCTTTGGTTGTGTGTGTCAACATCTATCCCGCAGGCTTATCTTCTGTATCTTCGGACAGCCAATGGCAGTGCTCTTGTACTATGCTGACTTCTCTGCCCGCACTACCAGCGAGAGCGCTCTTTAGAGGTGAGAGCTCGGCAAGGAAGGTGGAGGGTGGGGGAGGGAGGAGAGGGGGGTAGGGGAGAAGCAGAAGATTGAGGTGCGTGTGGTGACAAAAGAAGATAGGAATGAGGTTGAGGTGGAATAGAGTCGAAGGGACGTGGAGAAGAGAAGGAGGCTGGGGGGGGGGATTGTTCATATTTTGTTGAGAGTAGTAGGATAGCCTAGAAGAATAAGAATAAAGCTGGTGCCTCGGGGTAGGAGGGGGAGGCTGGTAAGACCGCTGGCTCGGTGGATGTTGAATGTAGGTAAATATGGGAGAGACTCTGTGGGTGTGAATTAGAATAGAAGAGAAGGTTCGAAAACGATCACGGTTTTGATTGGATTGTGTGGACGACGAGAAGAGAGGTGAAGAAGGGAAAAGGCAATCGAAAAGAAGTAGAACAAAAAAAAGGAAATAACAATGAACGGAAGAGGTAGATGACGACGAAGGAGATTGAGAGGAGGAGATGCTTTTCAGTTGGTACTTCATGTTTCCTTGCTCTATCGACCTTCTAAAAGTTACTCTTTAGATACAACATACCAAAACTCAAAACAAACGTCCCAGGACGAAATACAGGCCGATGCTGCTGCCGTTGATGGTGATCATCAACATCAGGTTTGTGATGATGGCGAGGATGGTGATCATGCTCGTGAGTTTTCCCCCAGGGCCTCTGAGATAGACTGTTGCTCTGCTCCCTTTCTAAATCAAGCTATTGTACTGCTCGGCGCGACTGCCGTTTGGAGGAGGGTGGGGAGAGGTTAAGAGCGAGGAAGAGAAAACCCTGGTCAGCGAATATTGGTAGGCAAAATTTATTCGAATAATGCGTGATGTATCGTCCTGCACTTCCTTCCTTTCTATTTTCGGCCACATAATAAGCACTGCCCTCCCCTCCCTCCCTTCCTCCCTCACAGCCTGCCTCCCTTTTCCTCTCTATCCCATTCTCCCTTCCTTTTTTTACCTGATTAGCAGGTACCCCCAAACCATACTCCAGAGCCAGCCAAACACGGGGACGATGAACTGAAGGGAGAGAGTGGGGGAGGGAGAGGGGGAGGGAGGGAAGGGAGGGAGGGAAGTGAGGACGGTAGATGACACGGATGAATGCAGGAAGATTGGAAGCATGAGGCGAAAATCAAGGATATGGAAGAGAGGGAGAGTGTGCTCCGCCTCATTAAGCCATGGTTTCTTTTCTTGGAGGGGAATGCCGCCATGTAGCCTCCCTCCTCCTCCTTCCCTCCTCTTATCTCTCTTACCTGCAGGACGCCGATAAATACCGTGGTGGGTCGGTCGCTGCGGATGCCCGCAACAACAGTGCCTGGATAAATGTGTGAATCGAGAAAATATGCTGGGACTCGTCAGGCTTCTTTTTTCCTGTTCTTCCCCCTTGCTTTCTCTATACCATCTCTCCTACATACACTCCGCCTCCATGGTCTTTCTTACCCCAGCCGAAAAAGAAGAAGTTTAAAATGCCGCAAAACAATCCCCACCATCGTAAAGGCAATGCTGGTACTTCTCCATTGCAGATCTCTCGTTGCACCTCAGCCAGGAAGGCCATTACTACAGTGACGAGAAGGGAGGGGAGGGATGAGAGGTGTGGGTTTGACTGGGGTGGGCAAAGAGAAGACAGCGGAAGAAAAAAAGGGTAGACGAAGCAAGTAGAGGTGCCGATTGAACCTGTTATTAAGAGGAAGTGTGTATTCGATTGTTTGTATGCAAGTATGCACAAGTGCTCTCCTGAAATATGAGCAGGTGATCTCATGGAGGGCGAAAGGGAGGTTAGGAGGTAGTATGAAAAAATTACGACTGAGCACGACGAAAAAGAACGCCGCTCTCTATCCCTTGCGTGTTCCAACCATCCCCTGAGCACCGTCCTCTATGGTGTGCCACTCACCTCTTCGTGGGTGTGTGGTTGCGGAGCAGAAATGAGGCTAGGCTCTAGAGGCGGAAAAGCGGGGAGTGATAAATTCTATCTGGTGTGATTGCTTGCTTGCATGGTGGAAACGGAAAATGGATGTAGCGACATGAGACTCCACAAAGCCATGTACATTTGGACACAATACTCATAACAGCTCGCAATGCAAGCGCTGCTATTATTATTGCGATGGCCTCGCCCTCAAACGAAGTTCTCATCCGGGTTGCTTTTGATGGGAAATCGCTGTCACGCAAGATTTCGTTTTCGGTTTCTATCACCTGTGCTTTCGTGTGTGGCCCTCATTCCTCGCGATTTGTCTATTTGAAGACACTGGGCCCCGAAACTTCTGCCTAAGATGTCTACACATATTCTGTAGTATAGTATACTTATACTACTACCACTACTACTACTACTGCTGCTACTACTACAACTACTACTACTACCACTATTTATTACTACATTAGATCATCCAAGACAGAGCGATGCCAATGAAGAAACGTCACGACACGCACACACAGCAATAGTTCTCATAATTTTTGGGGAGTATTTCTTCTTTGTTTCCTGAAGAGAAGTCGTGATACTTATATTGTTGTAATTGTAGGAATAGTAGTGGTGGAATAATAATTACTGTGATGATTATTATTATCCAAAATAGAATCATAAGTAAGTATGACTATTATAAGTATTATAATAATTATTGTGCTTGATGTCAAACAACAAGCATTGTCGACATTTGTTTAACGGTTCCCAAAATGATAGAGCAGATTATACTTGATTTACCAAGAAGGGGCTGACCAGTCTTTTTTATGTCTCGGATGACTCTTTGCACGATACATGTATATAAACGAAAATGGCCTCACAGTGTCAAAAGTTCCGCAATTCCTGCCACCAGAACTCTCAGGCCGAGCCATGATTAGACGGTCGGCTCTCACCGCGCCCCTGCGTTTGGCTTTCAGCGAGCCCTTGCGCTCGGCCCTCGGCGCGGCCCAACTCGAATCCGCGAGCAAAGCTGTCCGAAGAGGAGGAGTAGTAAGGGTGAGAATTCGTGTTGTGGTGGTTTCCGTGCATGTAGGTGGTCTTGCCGTCCTTGGAGCCGTGGTGGTCGTGATCTAAGACGCTGTCCCAAACTCCCTCTTTGACGTCCACCGCCTTTTTCAAGCCCTTCTCCAACAAGCCCTCGTTGTCGTGGTGCTTCTCCTTCTTATCGTCGTTCTTCTTGCCACGGAGATGAGCCTTTTCGTCTTTCTTTACGTGCATTTCTTCCTTTGAGACGTGCTTGGGTTCGTAGTAGTACTTGTCGTCATCGTACTTGGAGACGTAATTGGGCTCGTGGTAGTACTTGTTGTCATCGTACTTGGAGACGTAATTGGGCTCGTGGTAGTACTTGTCGTCATCGTATTTGGAGACATGCGTGGGCTCGTGGTAGTACTTGTCGTCATCGTACTTGGAGGCGTGCTTGGGCTCGTGGTAGTACTTGTCGTCATCGTATTTGGAGACATGCGTGGGCTCGTGGTAGTACTCTTTCGAGTTGTACTTAGGGTAGGCCTTGTTAACCTTACTACCTTTTTCATAAGGATGATGCTCATAGCCGGAGTAGGGCTTGTCGGGCTTGTGCTTCGTCTCATAAGGACGGTGCTCATAGTCAGACTTGGGGTTCGTGTCGTGCTTCTTGTCAAAGCTGTACGTTTCGACGCCCAGTTGGCGGTGTGTAATCTCGGGAGTGGCGACATTCGTGGCGGTAGAGAACGCCAAGAGGTTGGTTGCTGCCGTGAGGATGGTAAAGGCAAAAACACGGCGCATGGTGATCGGGTTGTTATCTTGTGAGGTAGAAACCTTGTGAAGGTGGGAGTGGGGGAGAGGACCAGTGAGTGGGTCGAAAAGCACCGGACGCGATTGCTGGGCGTGTCCGAATTGGTGAGTGATAGGCAGCGATAAGGATTATAAACATGGAATGCACGTGCAGTGCGTGATACAATAAGGGTTATGAGTCCACGCTGCGCATATTGGGGGTTAGAATGCCTTTGTAATAGGGCTGTAAGCAACGAGAAAGAGATAAATTCTCAAGCAACGCAGAGAAAATAATAGCAAACAAATACTAGACAGACAAACACTATCGATCCTCCCACGGGGCACACTGTAATTGGACGGCTCACGACTATAGGGCTGGTAATGATATGGCGAGGTCGGAGGCTCGAAAGGCCCGGAGGCTGCTATGTTACCGATATTACCGAGTGAGGAGGTTCTTCAAACATGATCGAAAGCCGCATAACATTAGCTCAGGATCTGAACGCTTGTGCACTCGCGTCGACGTTCATGCTTCCAGACTAATTTATTTTGGATCATGGAGTTTTCTATCACATGATCGGTTTGAACACACTCAAGCGATTTCGATGCGTTCCTGCCTTGAATTCAGCGATGCTTCCATCATTTCTGCTTGCAGTGCTCTCCAGTGTGGCGAAGGCATCACACTTTGTTTCCGCACTACCATTTCCCACGACGGTCCATGCACGCACACAAAGTAGAGGCCAATGTCAAATGCATCTCAGCCAAATCCAAGACCCAATGGGAGCTCCTCTGTGGTGGTGGCGATCCATAGGAGTACACAGTGGAGCCCCTTCGGATAGCACCACGGGATTCAAGGGTTACTCCGGGTGAGGCAAAGGGGCGATGAGTGAGGTGTAGCGTGGTTGATATTCTTCGAGTCGCGGGCATACCGGTGGTCACCCCTCTTTGTGATAACTTCATCAATGTGACCGATAATCAACCTTTTAGCGGATTAAGTTATGTACGTTTTTTGCCCTTTTTTTTTGGGGGGGGTAATCACCATCACGCCTTGCCACCGACATGATGGCATCTACTCCTATCATAATGTGAGCACGAAATGAAGCCCGCCCCGCGTGATGGGGAAGCTGCCGGCATCAGGCCACTGGCGTTTCCGCGGGACGATGACATCATACAGCCCTCTTAGATCCCTAAAGAAAGAAAAAGCGCGAAGCGCGTAATTAATACAAAAACACCACAAATAACATGTACCGTACGGACTATACAGAAAGTTATGAACGTTTCCTGCTCTTTTATTTTTTTTGGGGGTTTAATGACCATTACGAGCCTTGCCACCGACATGATGGCATCTACTTATATCTTAATGTAAGCACCAAATTAAGCCCGCTCAATTTAAACCTTTTTAAAATTAAGCCTGAAAGAGGATCACATTTAATTTGAGCTGTATTTCTTTACATTTCTCTGTGGGCGTGACAAAAGGCGACCGTCGAGGGTCCTTTGCAGATCCCAAATTTTTTATATTTAGAGTGATTTTCAAAATAATCAGCCTTACGTATACCATTATTTATGATACCTAACTTGATCGAGCAGATACTTGTAATAATAGTTTAGATATTATTATAATCCATTATTATAATCTTGAAGAGAAGAGAATTTGTGGATTTCTAGTCACAGACAGGGTTCGTGGCATATCGAGAAGCCTACATGACTTCATGATCTGCTTACATCTTTTCACATTCCTCTTCCATGATTCCATTTGGTAAAGTGTATCCGAGAGTTTTGGCCTCAGCGCCGAAGATATCCCACATTCGGCAAGCGACCTTTGGTGGATATGCCTCGTTTAGTGTAACGATTTGGTCTACATCAACCTTTTGCTCAACTCTATCGGCACGGCGACCGCCGCCCTCCTCCTCGGCAAGTACGAAAGCGCACTGTAGACGCTGCCTCATTTTCTCCGCTTTTTCATTCTTATTTATTCCTGGGTGTGACGATGGAGACGACAACATATGAGACGAAGCAGCTATGGTGCGCTTTAGATCGTTTTAGAAGTCGGTCTTGGAAAGTCGATGTGACTCCATAGAATGGAAAGTATGTAACTTATAAGGCAAACTAATCGTGACATGTACCAACACGTATCATATTTTACTTACCTATGAATTTCACCAATCTCGACAGGATGCTCAGGCGCATATCTGGGTCCAGCATTTCCTCATATTGAATGCGAAAGATGCCCTTTGGAAATTTCCTTCGAATCTTTCTGAATGAGAGTACCATATCTCTGTATTCGTCTGGATAAGTGGTAGTATGTATGCATTAAATGGAGAAGTACTAGTTGTATTCTACCAAGCATGCAAAGGGGCACATGGGCAGGGTCAGGCATGCAATCTTTTACTTACTTGATGATTTTGAGACTACAGTATGGGCAAATTGACTCGAATCGAAATCGTCACGAAGAATATAGTGTACGTCGTTAGCAGTTCTTCGGTACTCGCTCCAAATGGCGTCGAATGGATTGCGAGTCAGCAAAATGAATCGATCAAATGACGTAATGTTGCCTAGACTGTTACACCGACCTATTAAATTAGATGAGCAATTTTGCAATCGTTAGCGTCCATGAAATGTCAGGGGAAAACAATTGACGGATCTTGTACTTCTCGATGATTCCGTCTTGAAGCTAACACAAGTTTATGTGGTCCCCAAACCGGTGCAGCAAATTTTTTTACGGACTCTGGTGATACCCTCATTCTCCACCCTTACCGCTGCTTTCGCCCCCAAGTCTTCATTTTGCCTCATAATTGTTGTAGGCCCCGCTCACTTACCTATGCGTGGGTCCGAAGGAGGCACAGTGAAAAGTTCTTCGGGACTGATCTGATTAGGATGGGCCTTGATGGCGCTGACCTGCATTGACAAAAAGACACATCAAAGGTAGATTAGTTTAAATCATACAAATTTAGGGAAAAGACCTACAAGGAATGAATGAAATGGTAAGTAACTGCATGTACTCCTTTTAATTACCATATGATTACAGTAGCCTTGTCCTGGCAGCTTAGTTTTTTCGGGCTTATTTTTCGGCTTGGCGAAGATCGTACCAGTATAAATCCCAGTGCTGAAATCAATGAGAAGACGAGTCCAAGTGTTTCCACTCCCTGTCGATATGGATGCAAAAACGATGAATGAACGAGAAAACTGCCGAATAGGTCTGGACACTCACTCACCTGGAAAGCTGTAGAGAATAGGTGGCAGAGCCTTCTCATCCTCGTGTAGAAATCGTCGCTCCCCATAGTTCGTCCGACATTCGGCCAGTGAAAGGATGGCCTTTTCCTTCTCCTCTTCAACGATGCTTGCTTCCGTGACAAAATTTGAAGCAGATGCGATATCTCCTTTCACAGTATTATCCACCTCCTTTTCTTTATCCCAGTCATCAGTGTCCTCCTCCTCTTCGTCCTTCTCGTCATCGTCTTCCTCCTCAGCGTCTTCCCATTCTCCGGATAAGAAGTCATCATCATAATCATCATCATCTTCCTCTTCACCTTCTTTCCAGCCTCCATTCATCAGTCTCTTGTTATTTTCTTCTTCGAATCGTCGCAGCTCGTCTTCGTCCTCTTTGTCTTCTTTCTGGCTTCCATCTTTCTCTTTCTCTGCCTCATCAATCTCTTTGTCCTGCTCGTCTTTCTTATGCAACTCCTCGTCCTTCACGTGCTTTTGACCCCTCTGATCAATCAATAAATCTGATGATAAGGTCTTGATCACGACGTCACCACTATGGTCCCCAAGGCTGTCGACCATTTCTTCCTGTACGACACCCGAAGAAGACGAGGATGAGAAGGTGCCTGGGGAATCCATCTGGATTGAAGACGAAGGAGAAGGCAAACCATCATTAGTTGTGACAACGACAGTGCTAGAAGCTTGAAGGCCCCCTTGCTTTAGAGTGGGTGGCAACCAGAGCCTGTGCAACAATGCGAGGCCAGCACAAAAGGCGGCCGTCCCTATAGCAATGCGAATGGGCATTTTGCCCAGTTTGTTGGGCTTGCGAGCGGGTCTAACGCCCATGGCCTTTCCTCGCCTTCAACAGGTTACTAGTGAGAGACTTTAATATACCTGAGCAAGTTTGTGAGGATGGAATGGTTAGAAAGAGAGGTCCTGAGCTGGGACGGAGAGCAAAAATGCTGCTGAGGGCACCGGGTGTTCTCCGTAGGAATTTTCTTGGTTTATTGGTCGATTAATACAAGTTCTCAAGACATCCTTCTCCCCCTTTCGCCACGGATATAAAACGAAAGGAAAGAGTGGGGGAAACCACCCATAGAGCCAGCCACGGTAAGGTACTCAGAAGGCCAAGGAAGAAGGAGCGTGCGTGTGTCCCGTCCCGTGATGATAACCGTTTTCCCGTCTGTTTGTATTCGTTGCGCCAAAAACGGTACGGTAGGCAACGCCGTCTGTTACCTCACATTGCTGATGCCCCTACTTGCGTTTGTAAAATACTGTCTTTTTCATAAGCGAATTAAAAAGCACATTTACGATGATACAGAAAAAAAGGGGGAAATCGCAGTCCTGCTAGAGCTCGCCTTCGCCTTTTCGTTCACCTCTTGTCTTTAGTATATTGCGGAAGAGGAGGCTGAGTGGGACGAGGATCATGACACTTTTGAGCCTGACTACACAGTCGACCAAGACGCCAGGACAGAGACTTCTTGGCTGAAAGGGTATGGGGCAAAGTGATCCTTAATTCAGCTACAAGACGAAAGGCTGCTATGGGCAACCAAAAGCTGATAGCATGGCGTTCTATGACGAGGGTGGACAAGCTCTGCGATGGTCGAGGAGAAAGGAAAATAAAATAAAAATGTACACAAAAGGAAACTAGTAGAAGATAACGAGGAAGAAGAAGAAGAAGAAGAAGAAGAAGAAGAAGAAGAAGAAGAAGAAGAAGAAGAAGAAGAAGAAGAAGAAGAAGAAGAAGAAGAAGAAGAAGAAGAAGAAGAAGAAAAAGAGGAAGAAGAAGATGAAGAAGAGGTGGAGGAGGAGGGAGAAGAGGAGGAGGCATGCCTCAGCAGAAAGAAGGACGAAAATTAACATCGCAGGAATTTTGTGGGAAGCAGGATGCATAGCTATGACAAAGAAAGAATAAAAAAACACAAGCGTTCGGTTCTAATGTTCCCAAAAAGGATGAAGCAAAAGGAGCAGCGTTGCGTAAACATTCGCTCACCAAAGCTTGATGCGGCTATTGTACAGGCTCACTGATTACTTGACTATACACTTCATGACTTAGCTTTAAGGTCCTTTGGGCAGCATTTTATCGTGCATTTTTTGGATTACAAACTCCTCTTCTCCCAGGTGAGCAGTAGAAGCCTCTGAAGAGAAGGGGAGGAAGGGACAGGAGGAGAGGGATGAAAAGAAGTAGAGATAGGGGAAAAAGTGGAGAGAACGATTGAAAGAAAAAGAGAAATGAGGATGAGACGGATACATGTGGCAGTGCCGTAGGATGGAGATATTGCCCAGCGGCTGCATGTCGGTGTTGGGAGAACAAAGGGGCGGAAGTCTATAGTGACTTGAAAGGAGGTGATGAAGCAGTTTGATAGCACTATCTCGTGGGCGTCCACCTGAATATTGATATGTGAATTTGTATTCCTCCGCCCTTTTACTGGAAAAGGTAGACATGTAGTCTGACCGCCCGGAGACGCCTGGATAGGAGCGAAAGACATGTCGTGTCACTACCTCCTGACCTCATATGATGTAATAATGCAAGTAAGCCCCAAAAGGCAGCGGCAAGAGACACTCAGATATTATTTTATTTTTTTAATGGGGAATAACATGTATGCCACCATGATTATAATGGATGCAGAAGTAAATCAATAAAAAAGGAACGTGACTTGTATGGGCCATCCGCGAGAACGAGGGCAACCAATTGTAACCGAGCCCTAAGATTTCGCCTCCCACCCCTAGCTTGACTGAGCATTTTGCGCCATGCACCCGTCGTTTGTCCTTCGGGGAGCCCCTTTGAGTCAAAGTAAATTGAATGTAAGACACGAAGCTAGGCTGCATGAGACGGACACGGGGGCATGGTTGAGGTTTCACTCATTGATATCCCCTCCGGTGCGAGCACGTACGACACCTTTCACTCACGTACTCCATTCTGACCTCCCCCTTACCCACGTCCTATCCCTACACATAGATCCCTCCTAAACAAACTAGCTGCTTTGAGGGGATAAAGAGCTTGCCAAGGAAGTGGCCACCGGCGACGGCCACAGCATAGACAGCCATGGGTGCAGAGGCCATTGTCGCTGGCACCATCCCCCTCCCCGCAGTAACATCAACACAGTCCTGCCCCTCCTGGCCCTCGCCGTGTCAATTCCCGTCTCCCACCCCCGATTCGTCCCCTTCTTTCCCACGCTGGCTGCTATATGCTCGTCGCAACCTGTCCAAACCTCTACTCCTCTTCTCTCTCGTCCTGTTAAGCTTCTTCCCGGTACGCCTGCCCGAACCAAGTCGCAGCTTTAGTTTTCCCAGTCCCCCTTCCTTTTTTCCATCCTACTCGGACCATTAGCTTTTATTGAAACATATACACCTTCCTTCGTTCCTTCCCTCCTTCTTTCTCTACTTAGACGCGGCATGCCTGGCATTTGCCTCCTTCTTCTCTTTCTGCTTCCACACCACGGATAAGACACAGCAGCAGCAGCAGCTGCAGGAGCAGCAGCACCTCTTCTATTACCCTCAGTGCTTTCCGCGAAGGAAAAGAGGTTGGTGAAAAAGACGAAGGATGGGGAAGGAGACCCGACCCTCCTCGCCCTTGGCCCCCGCTGGTGGCAGAAGGACAGGAGGAGAAGGAGGAGGAGGAGGAGAAGGAAGGAGGGAAGGATGCACCTGATACCCGGGAGGACGAGGAGATGAATAGCGAGGCATCGCTTGGAGAGACGGTTGTTGCAAAAGGCAGGGAACCGCATCCAAGACGGGCACGGTTTGAGTTGCACAAGTACGAGGGAGGGAGGGAGGGAGGGAGGGAGGAGAAGGAAAACCAGCTTGAGGTATACACGTGTATTTGATGCTTCGATACATACCAAGACTCACGTTTCTCCCTCTCTCCTATTTTCACTCGACGTTTTCCTCGTGCAGGCGGTGGCAGACGGTGACGAGCATCGACGTAGTTGAGGACGGGCAGATCTTAGGGGGGGCCAAAAAAGGGCTGCCAGAGCAGGCACGTCCTCCTTCCCTCCCTCCCTCCCTCCTTCCCTCCCTCCCTCCCCCCTCCTCTCTTCCTTCCATTCTTGTCATTCCGTAATCCAGACGTGGAACGGCATGGGGTTGCTTCGCCAATTTATTTACATCCTCCCTCCCTCCCTCCCTCCCTCCCTCCTTCCCTCCTTCCCTCCCTCCCTTACTCCTTCCCTCAGACCTCCCTCCGTTGGCTCGACGAGCCCCGGAACGTGCTTCTCCTCATGAAGCGAGGCTCCTGCGACATCCTTCAGCGCGTGGCCGATATCACAAACTTTCTGCAAGCCCGCGAAGGCGTGCGGGTGCTGGTCGAGCGACAAGTCAAGTAAGAGCCAACGCCATCCCCTCCCTCCCTCCCTCCCTCCCTCCCTCCCTCCCTCCCTCCCTCCCTCCCTCCCTTTCTCCCTCCCCCCCTCTCTCCCTCCCTCCCTCCCTCTCTCCCTCCCTCCTTCAGTGTGCACGTCGTGTGTATGTTCTAACGCTTGTGTCGTCCCTCCCTTTCATGTTCCCACCCCAAACTCGACACAACCTCACCCTCCTTTCCTCCCTCCTTTCCTCCCTCCCTCCCTCCCTCCCTCCCTTGAGACACGACCTCCTCGAATCCTTCGACATCCACGTGGTCGAGCTCCAGAGCGCCCGCAACCACAGCCACCACGAAGTAGACCTGGTCATCACCCTCGGTGGTAGGTCCTCCTCCC
>CP038115.1:621386-713108 GCA_004519485.1 Nannochloropsis oceanica
TCGCATAACAATCAATTCTTCAGGTGTTTTATTTCCACTTCATTGTCTCGCATGCCGAAATTTCTTTCCAAATGCTTTTGTTTTTCTCCCTCCCTCCCTCCCTCCCTCAATATAAATCTGTCGCCCCCATCGTTCCCCTAGTGTCCTTCCGTCCTTCCCTCTCTCTCCCCTCCTCCTCGCAGATTCACATCGTCGACACCCTCCTCCTCCTCGTATGTACACATAAAACAAAAAAATCCTCAAGGGGGGGAGGAGACTGGATTAGACTCACCAAAATGAGGAGGGGAGGGAAGGAGGAAGGGAGGGAAAGAAGGGAAGGAAGGTAGGAGGAAGGGAGGAAGGACACCCTATTTGCCCAAAAGTCTCTTTTTTCGCCAGGAGGAGGATGGGAGTAAGGGGGGGGAAGAGGAAAAGAAGGAGGGCGGAATAAAAGGCGATCAGAGAAGGGAGGGAGGGAGGGATGGGAAGGGGATGCCTAGCAAACCCCTGCGGTGGCTGCTTGTTCGTCCATGGCCGGGGAGTAGTAGATCCCTTCGCGGATTAAACCCAACAGGCGGCGAGGATCTTCCCGGGACAGCAGGGGGTAGGTCTCAATGAGCGACGACCACGATACCTCCCTCCCTCCCTCCCTCCCGTCCTGGTCCAGGGCCATGGCGCGAAGTGCTGCCTCCTTCCCTCCCTCCTCGTCCTCCTCCTCATTTGCTGCAGCCGCTGGAGGAGAGGAGGGAGGAAGGCCCCGGTAGTAGTCGACCAGGAGGGCGGCAGCCACGCAGACGAGATTGGTTTGCGCGGCTTGGATGTAGCCCTCCTTGTCGACACGCTGGCAGGTATCTGGAGGGGGGAGGGGGAGGAGGAGGCGGGAGAGGAGGGTGTGGGTTGACATGCACGTCGGGAAGAAGAAAGCACCTTCCCTCCCTCCCTCCCTCCCTTCTCACCTCGCGCCGAGGGAGGCCATATCTCCATGAGCTCCACTGGGCAGGCGATAGTGAGGAACAACAGCCACATCCCGAGAAACCCCTGCGCCTCCAACAGGATCGACTGCAGTGCCCCCTCGGTGTCCCATTCTATTCCCTCCCTCCCTCCCTCGTCTTTTCCCCGTCGGAGGAAGGGCGGGAGTAAAGGGAAGAGTCCTCTTGCTGCTGCAGCTGCTGCTGCTTCATCCTTTTTGCGCTTGTTGAGTGCTTGTCTAAATTCGTTAATGAAGGTAGTCCAGGCGCCGAGAAGAGCCTTCTCCATGATGGTGACGGTTTCGCGGCTGGGGATGGAGGGAGGGAGAGAGGGAAGAAGGGAGGGAGGGAAGGAGAAAGGGAGAGAGAGGGGGGGGGGGAGGAAGAAGGGGAGGACAATATATAAGAAAATATATATAATATATTATATATTTTAACATAAAATACAAGCCAAGGGTACCGAACGGAAGGAAAGAGGGACGGAGAAAAGGAGGGAAGGAGGGAGGAAGGGAGGAAGCGAGGGAGGACGAGGTGGCGTACCGGTCAGCGCCCACGGCGAAAGTAGCGATATACCACACGTAGTTCGCGGAAAATTGTCCCAGGTCGAGGCCCGCGGGGCCACTCATGTACTTCTCGCAGTCTACCACCTTGAGGGAGAGGGTGGAGCGGACCTGAGGGGGGGGGGAGGGAGGGAGGGAAAAAAAGAGGAGTGGTGGGAGACAAGCACTCCAATGTCCGTAGTAACAAGGAGAGGGAAGGAGGAAGGGAAGGAGAGAGGGAAGGAGGCAGGATGAGGGGACGTACTAGGATGTTCTTGCAGTGCAGGTCAGCGTGGACAAGGGACTCTTTCCTCTCCCTGTAACTGCCCCACAAACGGCAAACGGCCCGTTGGAGGTCTCCCTCTCTATTCAGCGCTTCCAAGAGCGGGAATAGGTGGGGCTTGGTCAGGGAGGGAGGGGGAGAGGGCGGGAGGGAGGAAGAGGAAGAGGACGAGGAAGGGAGGGCGGCGAGGAGGGGGGGGAAGACGCATTTGCTCCAAAAGTCGATATGGCCTTGATTGGGGTGGGTGGACGCGTGAGGTGCTGCTGCTGCTGCTGTTCTTGCAGCAGCAGTCGTAATATCCTCGTTTTGCTGGTGCTGCTTTCCGGAGGAGGGGAGGGGAGAATCCCACTTCTTGCCGCTGTTCCCTTCCATCCATTCCTCCCTCCCTTCCTCCCCCCCGACCTCCTTCCCGTAGTACGGAGGCGGGTCAACGGTAGGGTGGTAGGAAGCGGCTGTGTAGCGTGCAATCATCCGCGCGAGGGAGGGGGCAATGGTCCGCGACACGACGTCCCCTTGGGCGAGAGAGTCCGCCAGTGAGCTGTAGGCCTGGGGGGGGGGAGGGAGGGAGGGAGGGAGGGAGGGAGGGAGGGAGGGAGGGAGGGAGGGAAGGAGGGAGGGGTTGAGATTGATGAGGTCAGGCGGGTTGATTGCAGGAAAAAGAGAAAAGGAACCAAGCAGATTCACTTCGCCTCCTCGCTCCCTTGCTTCCTCTTTCCCTCCCTTTCTCCCTCCCTCCCTCACCTCGAGCCACTCGCAGACGAAGAGACCTTCAGCTCGGTCCACAAGATAGACCTGAGGAAACCCACCGGGGAGGTACTGAGGGAGGGAGGCAGGGATGGAGTGAGGAACGAAGGAGGAGAGGAAAATTATGAATGACTACAGCTTGGGATATTTTGTTCCACCGCTGTGTGCGAGTGGAGAAAAGAGAGAGGGAGGCAGGGAAGGTTGGAGGGAAGGTGGGAAGGAGGAAGGATGGGAAGGAAGAGGGGAGTTGAGGCGTACCTTGGAGAGCTCCTTGATTCCTTCTGCCTCATACCACACCCTGTCCCTGCTCAATGGCGCGAATTCTGTAAAGCCGCGGACGAAATCCTTGGCGTGCTTGACGAAGACTGAGTGTTTCTCCGCCCCAAGGCGCTTGTTGTAGAGGCGGAAGCTGGGAGAAAAAGGGAAAAGAACGGCGAGTGAGCTTATTGAGGAGGCACATTTCCCTCCTTCCTTCCCTCTTTCCCTCCCCCAGTCCCTCCTCCTCTCCCTACCCACGCACTTGTAGTTGGTGCTCCCCCCTGGCATCCACTGGATGCCTAGCTCGCCCTCTCGCCCCAACACGCGGGTCATCTCGCACACCCCCTCCTCTTCATCGGTGCTCTGGCGGCGGCGCTTGGCATCAACATACCGGAGGACTTGCCGCTTGACCGCCGCAATCGAATGAGGATCTTCTATCTCATCCTCTAGTGGTGGTGGTGGTGGTGGCGGTGCCTGAAGGAGAAAGAGGAGGGAGAGGAGGAGGGACGGGAATGGTGGCGTAAGAGGACTGTCGAAGCGCGATTAGTATCACGAGTTACGTTTCCCTTCACTGCAATGATTAAAGATTTTCTTTTGTTTCCTCTTCTTATGCTGTTCATGCTGCTGCTGGCGGTGGTAATAATGGTTGTGCTCGGGGGAGGGAGAGGGAGGGAGGGAGGCATCAGATGGCTTCATTTGATCTCCCACCTTATCCATAGACCAACCTGCGTACTTGTGGCCCTGCAAATTTGATTGCTACACCTTCCACTATATTGCCGCAACAGTCGAGCCACGCTTGGCCTGCCTAGGTGGCTGCTGCTGCTGCTGCTACTCCTGCTTATTGCCATCAAGCTAGGACGGAGCGGCAGCGGCAGATCGAGAAATGCCAGCGCAACGAGCGGCAGGAGAAGGAGTAGGAGCAGGCTATGGCCATGCCATCGGCATTGCGACGCCATCTAGATGGTCCAGGGGGAGGGAGAGAGGAAAGGGCGGGGGATGAGGTGTTACGTCATGACCATGTGCGTGCTTCAGCGACGCATCACCACACTACTCAACTCCTCACACGACGACTCTTGCTCGGCTCCGTATTCTCACCGCAGCTGAGTTCCTGCCCATGTCCGTAGCTGCGTAAACTGAAGGCATAGCTAACGTTCATGCGCGCATCGAACAGATATAATTAAGGGGCTATTTGCTCGACAAGGGGTAAAATGCGCGATTCGGCAGGCTCAAACCGTTGGGTTCTCAGACCGGGTAAAACCATAGTATATAACCTTTGATCCTTTTTCTATTATTTGAAGGATGATTAGGACAATGATGCATTATGAAATGAAAGCCAGCGTCCTTCACTTTCTTTTTATAACTACTTGTGTTCCTAGCGAGGTAGACTGTGGACGGTTGGAGCCTGGAATGTCGTCAAGCAAGTCTTTCCTTGTCTTTTTTATGGCGCATGGCGAAGCAGGCCAGCGCTGTACCGTGCAGAGCATCCACCCCCCCCCCAGGAGGGGTGATTAGCTCTTATGTGCTTGAAATATTTTGAGGCTTGTGTAGCTCTGACATACACATTCCACTCTCGACAGGAATAAAATATCGAAAAGAAGTCATGCCTTTACACTTTTATAAAGTTTGTCGCTTTGGTTTTAATTTTTGAGAAGGGAAATATCATACAGGCCAACCTCTGAGGACCCTTTCAAAATGGAAATTTATACACTCAGTTGATAAATTCCATAAGAAGGCGAAAAGGAAACTATATATAGTAAGTTGCTATTTATTCTACAGTCGGGGGAGGGTCTTCATGCGTTACAGTAATAATTTAAATAAGGCTGGTCTACTTATGGAACCGTATCTCACTCTCTTCTGCGAGTCTCACATCTTTCCCTCCATCCTCCCTCCTCCCAGGACTTCCCCCCCTTCGTCCCTGTAAGTACATCCATTTGCCCCAACGGCCCGCGTACCTGCCCCATCCTTTTCTGCGATTGTCCTCCCGCGGGGAAACGTCGCATGGTAGTCTCCTCCCCAGAAGTAAAGGTAGGGTAGGGAGGACCGGGAGGAAAGGAGGGGGTGAAAGGTTGGCAGAATTGATCACTATGGAGTTTGATGAGGGACGTAAGCGACCAGCCTGGTTCATGTTCTCCCTTTGATTCCTGTGAGGAGTGTCTTCGAAGAAAACGGGGGAAAAGTGGAATGGAAACGGAGAGGATGATCGGACTTTGTACTTTTCTGGAAGAGGAAGGACGGAGATGAAGGACAGGAAGATTAATGAGTAAGTAATCACCATATATGTCATATATGTGCAATTATCATGCTCATCATATATGTGCAATTATTGTGGTAGTATGTCTTGGGCAGGGGGTCATGCTGCCAAGTTTTGGGAGATGGTAATATTGAGGGAGAATGCACGCACGCCACATTTAGGTCATTGCCACAAGGGAAAAATATTTTGCATGCCTAATGGAAATGCAGCCATTATATTTTTGGCACATTATGTCCTCTTTATGGGGGTTTTCTTTTTATGTTTGTATTTAACGTAGAGTAGGGTACCAACTCGATGGGTGTGCGTGTACGCCCTTGAGATATGGGAAGTATTTGAAGGGAGACCTCGAAAGTTTATGACATGGGAGAATCAATTTCTCACTTTGTGATGCAAGGATTCAGCCACATCGGGTCGGGCGCAGGGCGAGGGCCCCGAAAAGTCTTTAAGTTTCCGATACTGCTCATCCAGAACAGAATGACTGCTGTGCCAGAAATGACATCAGGGGTCGATTCGCACTTTGTGGGCTGTGCCAATCGAACACCCATTCAATTCAAGCTGAAGTAGACGTAATGGACAAGATCAAATACTGCCAAGTGTGTTGTCGTGTTTTGAGGGTTTTGGCCCCTTGCACTATGGCCAGACTATGTTCCTACAGGACAAGGTCGGGAAGTGGGGGTGTTATCGGCTCGTTGAAGCCCCATCAACCGGACAACATCAACCACCTGCTGTCCCTTCCCTTATGGACAAACCTTTTAGCGCAAAGGTTTTAGCACGCCCAGACAGAAAGCCAAGTCCACGTGATTTTCGCCATGTTCAGATGTATACTGATATTGGTACATTCGCAAGAGTTTGGGTATCATAACAAGATCTGTTTGCAACTGCACACAGTCGCCGAGAGCTGTTCCTGCGGGTAGAAGTATCCTACCAGCACATGCGTTCAAGAGACAACGTGGACTCTCGCCTCTCAGTTCACCAATGACTGTTTTTTCCTGTGCGTGCTCCACTTTTCTTTTTGGGTGCATGCTTGAGCTGCTGGAATCCTCCTTCTTTGTCCCGGCTACGTACACAAGTGCCGCCTGCACTTTACCTCGTCTGCCTTGTTTCCTACAACCTCCCCGCCCCCTTGGTTGATGTTTTCCCCGACAAACATGCACAGCTCAAACAGCAGAGATCAGCCATGCGCTTTCACTGCTTCACGCTCCTCCTTGGCACCGTGGCTCTGGTCACTGCCACCAATACGCCCAACCTTCGCAAGGTGAGTCAGTAGGAACGGGGCTGGCGGGTGGGACATGAGCTGGGCAGGATCGGGAGGGGAGACGCACATGGCAAATATCGAGGAATGAACAGCCCAGCTGTGTCTAAAAAAATCCATCATCCCCCTCCTCACACCCACTTTTTGAAAGGTACAAGAGACTTCCGAAGTCACTGTTGCGGTGACTGACAATGTGGACGTGGTAAGTGTTCCGCAAAGGTGTTGTCCCTGTATGTCTTTTTCTCTTTCGTATCTTTCTTGAGAGCCCCGAAGATCCCGTTACACGTCCAAAAGCTGGCTAGTACCGTGCATTACCTCTCTGAGCCCGTTTTTGCCCCGTATCATTCTCCCTCCAGTTGGCTGATAACACCGGAAACCTCGAGGACAATCATAAGCATGACCGCATGGTACGTCATTCGCCCCCTCCAACAATTCCTTCCTCCCCCCCCTCCCATCCCTTCCACCCTGAGTACCAGAATTGCAATAGCATCGTATTCCGAGTCAATCTCCTTCCCTTCTTCTCTGCAGCCGCTCCTACTACACAGGCAACTATGTCTGATCTCCTCCCTACCTCCCTCCCTCCCTCCCTTTCTATCTCCCTCCCTCCCTTCCTCCCTTCACAGCTTCACGAGATCCCCGCGACCGCCCCGATTACGACAACAACGGAGAATACTCACGATAAGCAAGCGCACCGCGGGCGCCGGGTAAGTCATGTTGAATGCCTACCTTCTTGCGTTGTATTCTCAATTCTTGTTCGTTCATCCCCTCTCACCTTGTGGGGAAAGGGGAGAGGTCGCCTCCACATGCCTTGCCGTGTGCCAAGGAAGAGAAAAGCATCTTCTCTCTCCATCACTGATCTCTCTGTCTCTCTCTATATATATATTTATATTCTTCCCTTCTTCCCTCTCTCTTTTTCTCTCTTTCTCTCTCTCCCTCTTTCTCCGTCTCTCTTTCTCTCTCTCTGTGTCGTATTCTCCCCTTTCCTCTCACATTCCCTAGAGGCGTTTCTCACTTCATCACCTCCCCACTCCTTCCTTCCCTCCTCCTTCCCTCCTTACCTCCGTGCAGCTGACCTGGGGTTGGGATAAAGGCTGGTGGAACAATTGGGGGTGGGGATGGGGCAAAGGCGGATGGGGCAACGGGTGGAACAACGGGTGGAACAATGGGTGGAACAACGGGTGGAACAACGGATGGAACAACGGGTGGAACAACGGCTGGGGCAAAGGCGGTTGGGGTAACGGATGGAATAACGGGTGGAACAACTGGGGGTGGAAAGATTGGGGGTGGAAGAAGGGCGCGTGGAACAATTGGGGGTGGGGCTGGGGCAACAACAACAACAACGGAGTAAGTGCATTTCTTCTCCTGAGGATGATCAAGTCTCCCTCCTTCCTCCTTCTTCTCCTGACGAGACCTCCCTGTGTGCCTTTATGGGGTGGCATGGTCGGAGACAGGCGTTAGGGGAAAGACAAAGATGATTGAAGCGGTTGTATGAGCTCACCCCTCCTTCCCTTCCTTCCCTCCTCCCATCCTCTCTCCCTCGCTCCCCTTACCTAGTGGAACAACAACTGGTGGAACAACCAATGGAACGACAACGTAAGCCTCGTCATGACTGCTGTACCCTCCCCCTCTTCCCCTCTCCCCCTTTCCCTCTTTTCTCCCTTCCTCCCTCCCTTCCTGTCTCGATTCTCCCCTCACACCCACTCAATTTGTCCCCTTCCTCCCTCCCTCCTCCTCCTCCCTCAGTGGAACCAGCAGCAGTGGAACATGCACCAGCAGCAGTGGCAACAACAGAGCCAGTGGCAGAGGAATCAGTGGAACAACCAGCAGTGGAACCAGTGGAATCAATGGAACCCGAACAATCAGGTAAGTCTAAGCACGACCCTAATTTAATCCTCACAAGGGGATTTATCTTTCTCTCCCTCCCTTCTTCCTGGCTCCTTTTCTCGCCCTGGGTTATCATTTCTCGCGTCATTTCACCTCGCTTCCCTCCCTCCCTCCCTCCCTCCCTCCCTCCCTCCTCTCAGTGGAACAACCAGCGGTGGAACCAGTGGATTCAGATGAATCCGATGAATCAGGTGCGATTTCTTTTCCGCCCTCGTTGTTCGATCCTTTCCATTCTCTCTGCTCCCTCCACAGTTTCTCATCTTGCTCCCTCCCTCCCTCCCCTCCTCACTCTCTCCTACCTACCTTTCCCTCCCCCAGCTTCCTCAATTTAACGCGAACAACCGGAACTGGAACGCTCAGCAGTGGGGGCAGTGGAACAACCAATATCCCAACTACCAGGTGAGTCTGAATCCTCGTGCATCCCGGGGCTCTTCCTTCCTGCCCCCTACCTATCTCTCCTGCTCTCTTCTAACCCCCTCTCTCCCTCGCCCTCCTTCCTCCTCACAGGTGCCCTTCTTCAACCAGTGGAACAACGGACAGGTAAGTCTACCCCTGAGGTCGGACCCTAATGACTGTATCTCGCCCCCCCCCCCTTTTTTTCTTTTTCATCTTCTCACTCTTTGTAACTCCCGTACCGTATACTCCTCCTTCCTTCCCTCTCCCTCTCTCCCTCTTTCTCTCTCTCCCTCTCTCCCTCTTTCTCTCTCTCCCTCTCTCCCTCTCTCTTTCTCTCCCTCACTCTCTCTCTTTCATCATCATCTTTCTCTCTTTCATCATCGTCTCTCGTGTTTCTGCCATGTTTCTTATCCCTCTCTCACTGTCTTCTCTGGGACCGCTCACTCACCTCCTCCCTCCCACGATGTTTCTCCGCCTTAGATGAATGCGAACCAGCAGTGGACAAACACCAATAACCAAGTAAGTAGCTCTTTCTATTTTAATTTGATCAAATTGTCGTTTCTTCCATTCCTCCATCCTCTGCATCTGTGTGTGTGCCTAGTGCCCCTCTCTTTCCTCCTTTCTCATTCATATCCCTCCCCTCCCTCCCTCCCTCCTCCTCATCTAGTGGAACCCGAACTTCCCCAACAACCAGTGGAAAGCCACTGATCCCGGCAACCAGCGCAAGGTGAGGCCCCACTCCTCCCTCACTCCCTCCCTCTTTCCCTCCCTCCCTCCAGCCTACATCCACCTGTAACTTACCTTACCCCTCCTCTTTCCCTCCCTCTTTTTCTCCCACCCGCCCTCAGCTCACCGCCGACGCCGCGGAGGAGCAGCCCGAGAAGTAAACGTCTTCATCTTGGCTATCGCACTTCCGGGTTCGATGCAGGGATGAAGAGGGAAAGAGAGGAAGGGGCGAGGGAGCGGAAGGTGGCTTGTTTCATAGATGGTGGGTTGTCAGTCTACTTCCACCGCCGTGCGGTATCCCCGCACTTTTTCCTTGCTCTTTGCTCTCTCTCCTCTCTTCTCCCTTGGGGTGGGAAGCTGAGCCGACTGAGGCTGTTGCGAGAGTACGGATGACGGGTCTATCGTGAGTGTTTTTATATGTCGGGCTACAAACTGATCGTGATTGGCAAGGGAGGGAGGGAGGGAGGGAGGGAGGGAGGGAGGGAGGGAGGGAGGGAGGGAGGGAGGGAGGGAGGGAAGAAGAATGGAAAGCCGGCTCTGTGGAGTGGACCTGCAGCTAGGGCACGAAGAGAAGTAAAGTAAACATAAAAAAGCAATTGTTCAAAGGTCGAAGAAAGGAAGAGAGAGCTACCAAAAGGAGTAAACGGGAGGGAGTTAAGGGAAATAATGATAAAGAATAAGGGGTTTAACGAATAAAAGGGTTTCAATGGAAAAGAGACTTCTCTTGAAGACGTAAGAAGTAATGTGGACGGAAGGAGGTTGAGGACGAAGGAGGGGGGCGCCAATCTGGTCACTCCTCTTCCGCTCGGGTTCAGTTCGAGAGTGTTTTACATGACGAGGAGAAAGGGAACGAGAATTGGACGAGGACGGAGGAAAGATGTGTGACTTTCTATTTATTTGGAGATCACAACGAGGCAACCGATGTGCTGTGGCGTTGGGGCGGCAATGCCCTACGCTTGGCACGTCGGGAAAGTGCCAGGGATGAGGACACGTACAAGATCAAAGAACAATTTTTATATGGGATAACTTGAATGAAACAGTTGAAATTACTTTATTTTATTTTTTTTGTAAATCTTCATGTCTTTGTTAAAGCGGCGATAGGATTAGATAGATTTGTAGCATAAGGCTGGATGAGTCCATGTGTGGTTTACCATTGCATCACCATCGCTGCATTTGGTTGGAAGCCAGCTCTGCTTAATCCTGTGGGTGCTGCCATAAGTTTGTAAAACTATCATCGACGACGATAACAAAGGCCGGGAGACACACGAAAGGCGACACCACCCACGACTGTCATTACCACTTTATGGGAAATAAGGACGGAAAAAGGAAGGCATACTAATAGCATGGAAATATTTTATATTGGCTAATTTTTATGTATTTTCATACGTAAGGAATAGTATAAGTGAGATTGGAGGCATTTTCAGAAGAACGGGGACTGATGGAATACTGAACATCGATTACTTCTCTGGAGGACGACGGAAATTCTTGTCTTGAGCCGCACACAAGGGCAGGAATGAATCACGGGATTGAGCACCATGCTTCGACAAGCGACAAGGCCCAGAGGCCCCCCCCTCCCCCCCCCTATATCTGGGCAAATTCAGCCTCATAACTCATTATACAGAGCGATATGATCGGTGTACTCATAATACCCTATAATCATCGAACACAGAACTATAGAAAAATTAAATGAACAAGTTAAGTCACGGCGCACCAACCCGGAAGACTTTTCATGAAGGCCGCACGCAAACACATTATTATTCTCAAGCCACAGAGACGACTCCCACCACAAGGCTTCACCAGTACCAGCAGAAGCACCTGCAGTAGCTATCGAAAGCTCTCATCCGGGCTTCGTGCCGCACAGACTTCGCCAACACTTGCTTTATTTTCTCTTTCTCCTCCCCCCTTACTCCCCCTTTCACAACACTACCTACAGAGGCAGTGTCCAATGGCGGACCCGCGGGAAAAGATCTCGTATGGCTTCCAGTTCCTCTCTCAGGTCGAGGAAAAGGGCCCAGGCAAGGTAGCAGGTGGAGCAGGAGGTGCCGGCGTACAAGGTCAACAACAACAGCAGCAGCAGCAGCAGCAAGCACCCTCTCCCCCTGTGCCTCGACGAACGGCGACAGAAATTCTAGCAGCGAAGTATGTACAGGGTAGTTAGATGGAGGAGGAGAGGATATAGGTAGATTGAGAGAGGCTTGCCTGTACCCATGAGTCCTATTATCGCGTGCGTCTTATCGCTTACCAACACATCCCTTCCTCCCTGCCCTTCCTCCCTCCCTCCAACCCCGCTTCCATCGTTCCACTCCTTTTTTCAACTTCCTCGACGAAGAATTGACCCCCGTCGCAACCGTCCGAACACAGACAAGCTGTTCGACGTGGTCAATTTTCTGCAGCGCGTGCCCGAGCATCGACCGGTGTGCGAGGCGGGGAGAGGGAGGGGGAGGGAGAGAGGGAAAGAGGGCAAGTAGAGGCAGGGCGGGTGGAGTGTAAATGTTTGCCTCTGCAGTCCATTTCGACCGCAGCGTGCCGAGAGAGGGGAGAGGAATTTACGATTCCCATCTGATTATATTCCCCTCCTCTCCCTCCGTTCCTCCCTCCGTCCCTACCTCCCCCCCTCCCAGGTGTCGGCAGACGAGCTCCTGAAGGAAATTGGCGTCGACCTGCGGCCAGACGGAGGGCTGGACACAGGCGTGAATGAACTGCTGGAAGGCCATCCCAAGGTAACGAGGGAGGAAGGGAGGGAGGAGGGGGGGAGAGGATGAACCCTAGAAAGTTTCGAGGAAAACAAAGGCCGCGCAAACGCTTTTCTTTTTCTCTTCTCCTCTTTCCCTCCCTCCTTCCCTTTCTAGGTCCGCGTGGTTCCCGATAGGCCGGGGTGGTTTCAGTATCAAGCCAAGTACGAGATCAAGAACCGAGGACAGCTCCTTGCCTGGCTCACGCGTTACAACCAGGTACCTCCCTCCCTCCCTCCCTCCCTCCCTCCCTCTCTCCCTCCCTCCCTCCCTCCGGCTGGGCCTCCCTCTCTTCCTTTGGGCCTTCTTGAAGTACATCATTCATGACCGAAACGATTCTTCTCCTGACCCCTCCCTCCCTCCCTCCCTTTCTCCCTCCCTCTCACCCTCAGGGCCTTGCCGAGGCTGATGTGAAAGATACCTACCTCGGCGTCACACACGACCTACGAGAGATGGTGCGAGCCGGAGAGGTGATAGCAGTGAAGGTATGTACGTTCCTTGCCCTCCCTCCCTCCCTCCTTCCCTCCCTTCCTACCTCCCATCGTCTGTTGCTTTTTCACTTTCCCTCTCTCCTACCCTCCCTCCCCCCTTCCCTCCTTTCGACGCCCCTCTCACGAATGGCACCCCTTCAAGGCCCTCAGGGCATGCGATGTTCATTATCCCTCCCTCCCTCCCTCCCCAGGATGACGGTGGTCGCCCCGTCTACTTCCCTCGAGGGAGGCCTTTCCTCGTGTCTCTCTCCGGCGTCGGGCAAAGGCTGCGGCGGGTGGAGGGGGAGGACGGAAGCGGGCAGGTCAGCACTACCAAGGGTAAGGAGGGAGGGAGGGAGGGAGGGAGAGAGGGAGGGAGGGAGGGAGGGAGGGAATGCAAGTGGCTGCGTGGCCGACCCAGGATCTACTCACTCACTCACCCACACACTCACTCACTTACTCACTTACTCACGTATCGACAGACTTACGGTGTGAGATCCGATGAGGAGAGTCACGCTCCAACTCACTCACTTACTCACTCACACACGTACATACAGACTTACGGTGTGAGATCCGACGAGGAGAGTCACGCTCCAACTCACTCACTTACTCACTCACACACGTACATACAGACTTACGGTGTGAGATCCGACGAGGAGAGTCACGCTCCAACTCACTCACTTACTCACTCACACACGTACACACAGACTTACGGTGTGAGATCCGACGAGGGGAGGGAGTGCGCGTGGCCGGGGAGTGGTTTCGGGTCAACACCCTCGAAAGCCGGTAAGCCCTCCCTCCCTCCCTCCCTCCCTCCCTCCCTCTCCTCCTTTCCACTCCTCGTTGACTGATCCTCTCCCTGCGGTTACCCGTCCTGTTCCCTTCCCTCCTCTACGCTCCCAAATACGACGCCTGGAAGCTGGTCATCCTCTCTACTTATCTTTTTTCATTCCTCCCTCCCCCCCCCCCTCCCTCCCTCCCTCCCTCTCCCAGCAAGGTGCAGCGCCTGCGGGCGGAGCCCCCTCTTTCGATTTCTTCGGGAGCCGGTCGTCGCAAATGGCCACCACCCGATTACACGGTAGGTAGGTAGGTAGGGAGGGAGGGAGGGAGGGAGTTAAGATGAAGAATCTGTGCGGGGGGAAAGGAAGAATGACATGACATGAAGAGAAAGAAGAGAAGATGGAGAAGAGGGAGAAAGAAGAGGAGGAAGAAGAATGGGAGGGGGAATAGAGGGCAGTAGAGGAGGCAAGTTGGTTTTGTTCGAAGGCCTTTCTGTCTTTCCCAGCGTGTCGGTCATGTGCATCATTTGTTGATGACAACCTATTCACGTATCCTACCCGGAACCCGGAAGGAGGAGAGAGTTGGCTACAAAGAGCCTTTCTCCCTGCAGGACGGCCTGCCCCTCGACCACGCCCCCCGCATGAGGCACGAGCAGCAACACGGGCGGGAGGAGGGCAAGAACGAGGACGACGGACAGGGTGCGTGTGCTAGCCTATCTGTGCGCGAGTGTGTTTGACTGCCCCTCCCCTTCATCTCGGCCGATCTCTCTTCCTCCCCTTCATTATTCGACCAGGGACTCGACGAGCTCTTAAGGAACCGTCTCCTTCTGCCCTCACCCACAATTTCCTCCCCCCTCTTTCCCTTTCTCCCTCCCTCCCTCCCTCCCTCCCTCCCTCCCTCCCTCCCTCCCTCCCTCCAGCCCTGCCCCTGGTCCGACACGGGTGCACCGTCGACGTGCGGGACTTGCTCTGGGCTGCGACGAGGCAACACGTCCCCACCGACGAGAAGGAGCTTCGAGCCCGCTTGCAGGAGGCGGCCTTGGGAGTAAGAGGGGAGGGAGGAAAAGGAGGCGGGAGCGAGGGGTAATAGAAAGTGGGCGAGGTACTCGCAGGACAAACCGTTCGATTCGAAAAACAGTATTTGCAAGTCAGGCTCACGTGCTTGCTGTTCCGTCCGTCTCTTCCCCCCCTCCCTCCCTCCCTCTTTCCCTCCCTCCCATTAGGCTCACCACGCCGGTCCTCGTCGGCCAAAAATGAGTGCCGCTACCCTCAAGAGCCAGGCCAACAAGAGGAAAAAACAAGTGCGTTAATGCCTGGTGGTAGATGCGCAGATCTACCATTTCCCTCTCTTTTCCAAACTCTTTTACTTATCACTTCGGCAACCAGGAAGAGAGGACGATAAGAATCTGGTTGCGTGTTCATGGATACCCCCCTTCTCTCATCTACCCCTCCACTTCCTTCCCTCCCTCCATCCCTTCCTTCTTCCCTCCCTCCAACCCTCCCTCCACCTCCCTCTTCAGGACAAGGAGGCGGCGTGGCGGGACGACATCCGAGCCAAGGCCGCGGCCATTCAAGCCATGCAGCAACAGGCCAAGAAGAAGATCAAAAAGTAGGAATGGGGTGGAGCACGAGGGAGGAAAGTAGGAACAGAGGGAGGGAGGAAAGGAAGGAGGGGGTTGAAATCGTGTTGCAGTAGCCTGGTTAGGCACAGCAAAGGTCGAAAATAAAGATGGGAGAGGACCATGTAGTGTAAATATGATAGCCAGGACGCATATGAAGGTCATGTTTATGTCATGTACCACATAAGAGACGAAGAAAAAGTAAAAAGACAAACGATGCGGATGCTATTTGCTACCTCACTTTTACGTTTAAATTCAAAAAACCGGCAGCCACTTTGTCAAGGTGGGGGTAGGGGGCTTAGGCCGCAGGACTTTTCAACTCCTACAGCTTCCTTTCATACCGACATGTGCATATGTACCAATTCTCTTCTTTCCGTTTATGCCCGAATACTTGCCCAATCTGATAGCTTGCGTGTTTCTGGCGTAGCCATCTCTCCCCTCAAAAAACGCTTGAAGATGACGTGAAGCCGTGAGTCCTCTCTTCCCCCTCTCTCTGCTGCCTGTCGCTGCGCCCTTTTCGACATGTCGCGCCTCTTCTCTTGCCTTTTTTGCCGATCGTCCATGATATGCAGTTAAAATTGGTGGGCTTATTCGGGTGAATGCTACGGTATCATTTTGTCACCATCATGCGTAAATTAGTGCCCTGACTATGCATTTCTACGGCCCCACCACCCCACGTGCTGCTGCCTTCCCCCATCCCTCTTGACGAACTCCATCTCTCGTGGCCAATTTACGCACTTTGCCTCAAAGTCCCCAGCTTTACTCCCCTTCTTTCCCTTTCTGGGCTCCCACCTTAATAATACGAATGCTTGTCTGCACAATTAAGACATGGTCAAATTTTAGACAGTCATACTGACGACATCCCTCGCTCCTCACGTGCGACAGATCAGGCACGCAGCGAGCCTTAGGGACTCGCCACTCTGTCTTGCGCGACCATGCCTTCTCTTTCCAGGTAAGCTCATTCACACGAGACAGTCAGCTATATATGTGTCTTGCCATGCAAGCTTCCAGAGCTGCGCCTCTATCTCTCCTCCATTCGACTGCTGCACCAAACTTATACCAAATCTCCCCCCCCCACACCTCCCTCTATTTCTCCTACATTGTCGCAAATAGCTACCGAAAGCTGGCAGGTATCTTCGCGCTACTCGTACTATCCCTCGCCAGCGTTGGGACCCGGGCAATCGAAGTCGCGAGCTCCCCCGAGGAGATGGGTATGTAATGCTTCCTCCCACAGTGTCCTCATTACCTCCTTCCCTCCCTCCTTCCTTCCTTGAGACACGCTCTCCTAACACACTCACCCCTTGCTCCTCGACTGGTTTCTCCACCTCTTTTACTGCGAGCACGCGGCAATACACAGATTTCCTAAACATGATACTAGCCCACCCGCTTTTCCATTCCACCCTCCTTAACTCCCTCCCTCCCTCCCTCCCTCCCGCCCTCCCTCCCCTAGGCATGGCCACCTGGCGTCTCGACCAAATCACGCAGGATTTGCAGAAACTCGTTCATGATGATATAGTCCCTGGAGCCGCTTTCATAGTCTTGCGTGGAGGAAAGTACGTGTACCACGGCGAGGTACGAATAGATAGCTAGGAGGGAGGAAGGGAGGGAGCGAGTGTGGGAGGTAGGGATGAAGAGGTGCACGAGCCCTTTTGTAAAATGTAGATCTACCAAATTCTTCAATTTAGTCAATCTCTCCTCCCTTCTCTCCCTCCTTCCCTCGCTCCCAGGTGGGCTACTCCGACAAGGAGACCATGACGGGCTTCCGAACTAACAGCATTTGCCGCCTCCTCTCCATGAGCAAGCCCGTGGCGGCCGTCGCCATCATGAAGCTGATCGAGGACGGCAAGTTGGCGATGGATGACCCCCTCTCCAAATACTTGCCCGAGTGGAAAGGTGGGGAGGGAGGGAGGGAGGGAGGGAGGGAGGGAGGGAGGGAGGGAGGGCACGCGGGGGAGGGCACGGGGGGGGGGCACGGGGGGATGCAGCACACAGCTCACGATCCTTCCCTCCTTCTACCCTTCCTCCCCTCCCTAGACATGCGCGTAGTGAACCCCAACAAAGGCTATGATGGGTGGAACGCCGACGGCACCCCCTACTCGGAGCCCGCCCACCGACAAATCACGATCTTCGATCTCTTGACACACACCTCGGGCATGTCCTATGGCTATGGATTTGGTAACCTCGGAGGGATGGAGGGACGGAGGGAAGGAGGGACGGAGGCAAGAAAGGGAAGGATGGGGTGTCTCGGTGGTGGCAATGGAAGAGGTCTCACCTCCCTCCCTCCCTCCCTCCCTCCCTCCCTCCCTCCGTCATGTGCAGGCAACGCCTCGATGGTGGACTCGCTGTACCCCGCGAACTGGCGCGTGCCCATGATGAGAATGGACGAGTTTTCGCGCACTATTGCCAAGGTAGGGAGGAGAGGGAGGGAGGGAGGGAGGGGGGGAGGGAGGGAGGGAGGGAGGGCAAGCATTGAACACAAACCACTCACATGTCTCCCTCTCCCCCTTCCCCCCCCCCTTCCTCCTTCCCTCCCTCTCTCAAGGTGCCCCTCCTGTTCGAGCCCGGGGAGCGATGGCGCTATTCGTACTCTTACGACGTGCTGGGGGTGGTGCTGATGAAGGTGAGGAGGGAGGGAGGGAGGGAGGGAGGGAGGGAGGGAGGGAGGGAGGGAGGGAGGTCACGACCGAGAATATGTACTGTGACTTCTATGGCTTCATCTGGGAGCCATGGCCAAGCGTGTGAGGAGAGAGGTAGTTGGGCGCGAGGAGAGAGCAGGTGCTAAGGCGGTGAACGGCGAGACCGAAAGGACGGTAGTGAGTGAAATCTGGAACTTCACGCTGTTTCTCGCGCCCATCACCCACTTCCCCTCCCTCCCTCCGCCCCCTAGGTCACTGGCATCTCCCCCGATGTTTGGATGCATGACAATATCTTCAAGCCCCTGGGGATGGTCGACACCGCCTTTTCAGTGCCCATGTCCAAGATCAACCGCTACAGGTAGCCCACCCTCCACCCCTCCCTCCCTCCCTCCTTCCTTCCCTTCCTTTCTTCCGCTGGGCGTGAATGGCTGTGAAAGAGAGTCCACTTTCCATTACATTATTTCTTACGGATCCCACCTTCCTCCTTCCCTTGACGTCTCCCTCCCTCCCTCCCTCCCTCCCTCCCTTCCTCCCTCCCCTCAGCACCTCCTACTCGGCCATGTCCAACGGCCGCCTGCAGTTCATTTTCAGGCCCCGCTTGGACTACGTATCCTACGGACCTCCCAACTTCAAGAGCCTCGGCGGCGGCATCGTCAGCACGGCCAAGGCGCGTCCCTTCCCTCCCTCCCTCCCTCCCTCCCTCCCTCCCTCCCTCTTTCCCGTCTTTCCTCGCTTCCGTTTCGATCTACCTGTTTGTCATCAGAACGCGGGCGGGTGGGCGCATCACACATATATCTCACACGCATATCGCACACACTAATCACGCACATATGACACACACATATTTCACACAGATATTTCATACTAATTACGCACATATGACACTCATATCTCACACACATATTACACACAAATCAAATCACTTTCTCATCACATCCCTATAGGACTTTGCTCGCTTCGGACAGATGCTCTTGAACGGTAAGAAGGGAGGGAGGGAGGAAGGGGAAGGGCGAGGGAGGGAAGGACGGGAAGGAGGGTGTTTGGGCAACGTACATCCTCAAATTCTCCCTCCCTCCCTCCCTCCCTCCCTCCCTCCCTCCAGGCGGCACCCTGGATGGGGTCACCATCCTCTCCTCCGAGTCCGTCGACACCATGTGGCGCAACTACCTGCCTGCCTCCCACCTACCCATGGACCTCAACGGCTGGGCAAGCGACGTCAACACCGGTACCTCCCTCCCTCCCTCCCTCCCTCCCTCCCTCTCTCCCTCATTCCTTCTTACTTCATTTCCTCTCCCTTCCACTCGCGCTTCCTCCTCCCTCCCATCCGCCATTCATCCCGTGCTTTCCCTCCCTCCCTCCCTCCCTCCCTCCCTCCCTCCCTTCCTTCCTAGGCTACGGCTTGGGCTTTACCATTGCCGTCAATCACCCGGTGCTAGAAATTGAGAATTGGGATGAATACAAAGGTAGGCCCTCCCTCCCTCCCTCCCTCCCCCCTTCCACCGATCCGTGGGCCGCCGTCAAGTAAAGCGATGAAGCTGAATCTGACACCGCCACATCTCCCTCCCTCCCTCCCTCCCTCCCTCCCTCCCTCCCTCCCCTTCCACCAGGCGACAAGCGCACGGGCTCTATCGGGTGGGGCGGCGGCGCGCAGACAAATTTCGCTCTGAACGCCAACGACGACACGGTCATCATCTACATGTCTCAGAAGATCGGTGGGCCTGATATCGCCTTTCAGGGGGCTGTCGTCAAGGTACGTACACTTCCCTCCCTCCCTCCCTCCCTCCCTCCCTCCCTCCCTTCTTCCCTCCCTTCTTTCCTTGTTCCCACCTTTTCACGGTTGATGTTAATAATAAAGAACTTAGGAATCCCTTCTCATCCCTCCCTCCTTCCCTCCCTCCCTCCCCCCCTCCCTCCCTCCCTCCCTCCCTCCCTCCCTTCCGCCAGGGCGTGAACGAGGCCATCATCGGACCGTCCCCTCGCGTGCAAGCCGGCGGCTTCTCCACCTACACGGGTACGTGCCCTCCCTCCCTCCCTTCCTCCCTCCTTTTTGTGCATTTCTTTCCTTCCTACCATCGTTCAAATATAGATAAACCCTCAGCAATGCCTCCCATTCCTCCCTCCCTCCCCCTCCCCCTCCCTTCCTCCCTCCCTCCCGCTCGCCTAACGCTGCACATCTGAATACTCCGTGGTATCCATCTCACGCCCCCTCCCTCCCTCCCCCCCTTCCATCCTCCCTCTCAGGCGTCCCCTCGGAGGAGGAGAAGACGTTCGGGAACAACGCGGCCTCCAGCCTCATGGAGGTATACTGGAATTAATACCTGCGGCACGGGACCCTGATGGGAGCGAGCACAGGAGCATCAGCGAATGCAAGGGAAGGGGGGGGGCGAGCGAGGGAGGGAGGAAGGGAGGGTTGAGGGGAGGAGGGATGGCTTTGGGGATTTGTATTGTAAAGACATGGAGTGGAGGGAGGGAGGGAGGGAAGGAGGGAGGGAAGACAAGCGGGTCATTTTGATAGACCTGAGTGCAATAATCAGGGAGTCAGTGAGTCAGTCAGGGCGTCCGTGCACAGGCAGGAACAGACGTACCTCTCGTTAAATTTGAATCATTGAAATTTGACGAAATTCAAAACAAGAGTGAGAGAGAGGAAGGGAGAGAGGGAGAGAGGGGGGAAGGGAAGGGGAAGGGGAGCCAGATAAGGAGGGACACCACTAGAAAGCATTCACACACCCGAAACAGTATCCTCCCGTGCACCGCAACGGTTGCAGGGGTAACGCGAGCGGCCGAAGGATCAGAAGAAAATAAGAACAGCACGATAACAAATGGATGCCCATCACCACTACCTCAACAGCAAAAAGTACGACAACAATCGCAGCCTCCCTCGTATTTACAACCACAACGACCACACCACTGTCACGCTGTCATCACACTCACAATCACAACGACCACACCACTGTCACGCTGTCATCACACTCACAATCATAACGACCTCACCACTGTCACGCTGTCATCACACTCACAATCACAACGACCACACCACTGTCACGCTGTCACCTAAGCACGCGACCCAAAAAAACACGCGGGGAAGGGAAAGGAGGAAGAGGAGGAGGAGGAGGTGACCCTTCAGCCCCTTAGCCACGGTCACACCTTTGTCAGACGACAGGCTTATTATTACGATTATAGTGCTTTCTTTCCTGCCCGACAGAAACTCTGAGTCCCTGTACTACATCCCTTCAATCTCCTTCCCTCTCTCTCTTCCTCCCCTCCCTCCCTCCCCCCTGTGCCTTCCCTCCCTCCCTCACTCTCCTGCCGTCCCTCCCTCGTCTTTCTCTGCTATTCACGTGCCTTGTCAGTCACTATGTGGTCCGTCAACCTTCTTCTTTCTCTCCCTCCCTCAACGCATACCTGTCTTACTCGACGACACAGCAAAGACACGGCTCTCCCACCTACCCCTCCCGCAAGGTCCCCCGCATCTCAGGAGGAGTCGAACCCCTGTGCCTCTCGGCACCACGTGATTTGAAGTCACGCACCCCCACCGGGGGGCATCAGTGATGCATCTTTTCACACACCCTCCCTCCCTCCCTACCTTCCTCCCTGCCTGCTGCACCTGCTGCGGTTGCTGCACAGGCTTCCAAGGTCCCCCGCATCTCAGGAGGAGTCGAACCCCTGTGCCTCTCGGCACCACGTGATTTGAAGTCACGCACCCCCACCGGGGGGCATCAGTGATGCATCTTTTCTCAAACCCTCCTCCCCTTCCTCCCTCCCGCACCACCTGCTGGTGAGGCCCTCACACTGTTGGTAAGAGAACACACCCTGTCACAGATCGACCTATGCCGCCAATGCATTCTCTTCTCGCAAACGCACCCAAACACACACCTAGGTGGACAGAGAGGGCAGGGCAGAGTTGGTGAGATAGGCGCACGCACACACACATGACGGGCCTAGGTGTTGAGAACCACCAGTGCCGGGTAGAAGGCCGGCACTATGAACCATACACTCCGACACGCCCACTTCCAACCACGGTATACACGGCGTACCTGATGCCCTGATCTCTGTCATGCGAGGCAGAGCCGGTGGTCGCCTGGTGTGCGTAGAAAAGCAAAAGATATTCATTTCAAGAAGTGGGGGTGGGTGGCTTGGGCAGGGCAGGGGAGGCGAGGCCATGGTGATGCTCTGCGTGTCCTTGGAAAAAAAGGCACTCGCACCTTCAATGCGTCTTTCATGCAGCAAGAGCAAGGCGTGTAAATCGACACAAAGGGCAGAAGGACGAAAGAGAGACAACACAGCCACACCACCCAAGCCAATTTACTCCCTCAAACATTCCACATTTTCGCGCCGTCAGGGATGTTCCCTGGCTGCCATCCAAAAGATGTCTCCATAGCCACCCAAACACCATCAATCTACACAAATTCTCTGCACACACTCATATTCACATCTCTAAGACAAACATCCCTCGGTCCCCCCGCACGTACACTCTCCACAGCGTTGGAAAAACTCCCCTGTTCCCCAACCCCCAAATCCCCAAACCTGAACCACATTCTCATTTCACCCCCCCCGGTACCTAAATCCCAACCTCACCCCCGTCTCCCTCATACTTACCTGACCGGGGTCTGGCGGTGGTCACGAGGGCCGCTAGCCTTCGGGGGAGCAGGCCATTGCACTCGCCTCGGCGTCTGGTGCTGTAAGCCCGAAAGGACGGGGCTCCGCTCCGATCCTACGGTATAATTTTTCGACTGGGGCGATGCGCTTGCGCTCGCCCCCACCCCCCAACACCAACCCCCTACCAACACACCCCCACCCCACAAAATGTGTGAATACTCTGCGTGCGTGCGACGGATAGCTCGGATGATTCTTCTGGGCCTGATTACCTATTTCTCTGCTCGTATCTCGCATTATTCACCTTATGGCATTATTGCTGCTGCTGCTGCTCGTACATTGCCGCTGCTGCTGAAAGAGAAGAGGATGGAGAAAAGATAGGCATAGTTTTGAAAGGAAGATATTTCAAACTGACAAAATGAATGTGTATGAATGATTGAATAATTTCATTCAAAATTTGAGAAATTGAATTCGTTTCACAAGACTCATGATATACATCGGAACATATCGATTTACCCTGAACTTTTCCGTGGTCGAGAGGTGGCAAACACGTGTCAGAGCCACCCAAGGACAAAAAATGTTACATAAGATCGAGCGACATCCATGTGGGTGTGATGCTCTGCACGGTATGGTGACGGCCTGATTAAAAAGCCATCTTTAAGAATGCACTCTAAAGAAACAAAACAGGTCAAGTTAAAAAGTGGGGTACAGCGATTGCCACCCTTATGCCAGTCAAGTTTACAAATGAGAAACTTAGTCATAATGTTTTTGGATCGTTCCATATATCATTGTTCGTTGTGTGGTTTTTGGTGCCTTGCAGTGGGGAATGCTCAACTGGGGTGGGAGGTTCACGTGTCTCACGTCAATCTATTTATTTATTTGCATTTCACACGATTTGCTTGCACCTGAAATAATCCCACCTGTAACCACTTCAGCAGAGCTTTTGATGAGAAATGTGCCCCCAATCTTGCACGCTGTCCACTAGTTAAAAATCTACTTGGAGACGAACCGACGGATTTTTGGTGCTTAACGGCTTCAGCTGCGGCGATTGCAGGAGAGTGCCACAGTGTCTGCTGTCAGCTGAGCAGAGTCTGCTTCAGCTAGTCGATTCAGTTTGACTAACTCACCATCCTACAGCTCATCTGTGCGGTATTTCCTTGCTGTAATGCCACTTGAGGAATTGGCTGATGACAAATAGACGAAATAGAAGGATCCACACAGCTAGTCAACGAGCCATGGGCAGCCGTGCGCTCCGTCCAATTCCTTCACTACATGCTACTTTTATCGACAAGACAAGCACAGATACCACAGCCTAGACAAGTAAGCGAAGGGCAGGCATTAGCCATCAACCCAGCAATGGGGGACGCTTTCCAGCAATTTTCCTCGCAATCTCGACCACTTTTAGGCATCTTATACCACTCATCCTTGCCTTTTTGCCACCTTCCCTTTCTCGTCGTCCCTTTCCTTCCGGACAGAGATACAGAGACCAAGAAGTATGCCAGCCAACACAGATCCAAGTTGCTGCACGGCGAGCAACGGCACTGACAGGGGGAGTTCTGCGACAGGAAAAATGGCCAGTAAATATGGAGATCCAGCAGCACCAGATCCAGGTATGTCTCTCAATCATGTGGCGTGCTCCTTCTTCGGGCCAGTCCTTCCCCATTTCACTAATCGCTTCTTCTCTCGCTCCCCTGGAGAGTAAGCATACTCTTCCTTCTGGTCAGGCAATCAAATTTTGCGAGGTTCATTCCCTTCCTCTCCCTTCCCTCTTCCCCTTTTTCGTTCAACTCATGTCTCATCCCTCCTTCTTTTTTTCTAAACATACTCATACAGGCACAGCCAAGTCATCTAAAAAAGTCTCTCCCTCCTCCTCTTCCTCCTCTTCTCCCATTGTACATGAAAAAGAAAAGCGTCGAGCACCGCTGGAGCCCTCCCCCCCCCCATTGCCGCCGTCATCATTACCAACCAGACAAGACCAACAATCCAGGACTGCTCCTTCTCCATCTCCTCCTCCTCCCTCTCTTTCCAACCCCCTGGCCGCGGCAAAGGACACCCCGGCCTCCCCCTCGCCCTCGCCCCTCTCCTTCTACCGCTACCTTCTCAGGCACGAGGCGGAGGAAGAAGAACATGCGGCATCAGGGAGCTGGGAGGAGGGAGATAATAAGGGAGGGCAGATGGACGTAGGCACAAGCTTGAATAATGGGGGTTTGGAATCGGACGCTTCTTCCCTGGTCTCCACGTCTTCTTCCGCGACACGAGGAGGAGGGAGGGAGGGAGGGAGGGAGGGAGGGAGGGCGATGCCGCTGCTGTGGAAGGGATGTTTGCTTAAGCGGGGATCGGTGAGGAGGGAGGGAGGAAGGGAGCGAAGAAGGGAGAAATAGGGCAAGGAGGAAAAGAGGGATGAAGCACATTTTATTATCTGTCTGTGGATTCATTGACCTTTGCTTGTACTGTCGTCTTTTTCCTCCATCAGTGGAAACCTCAACGACCTCCCTCGTTTCCTTCTCTCCCTCTCTTGCTTCTTCCCTTCCCGTAGGTCTTTCTCAAGTCTTGGCGTCGGCGGCACTGCGAACTTTTCGCATCTGAACTCCGGATATGGGAAGACGACAGAAAACTCCGCCTCGAGGTACTTACCTACAATCCCGCCATTCCCTCCCTCCCTCCTTCCCTTCCTGTCTTTTTCACCTCACCTGCACTTCCCTCCTTCCCTTCTCCCTCTCTCCCTCCCTCACCCTCCCTCCCTCCAGGCCAGCGTCCCCATCGCGGCGACTTCCCTTGTGGAGGAGGCGGTCTCTCTCCGGCCGAACGCTTTCAACCTGAGGACCGGTAGGGAGGGAGGGAGGGAGGGAGGGAGGGCAGAAAGGTATGTGTATTTATGTAGCCACCGCTGAGGAACCGAAAGAATAAGACAACGTGGGTAGAACTCATTTACTCACTCTTTTATCCCTCCCTCCCTCCCTCCCTCCCTCCCTGCCTCCCTCCCTAGGCAAGCAGTGCGTGTCCCTGGAGGCGGAGACGGAGGAGGCGAAAATGTCATGGATGGAGCTCCTTCAGGCCACCGTCAGCATCGCGCGCGAGAAGGAAGAAGAAGAGGACGATCTGCTGATTGACGAGCAGCTGAGGGAGGGGGGGGGTAAGGGAGGGCGGGCGGGGTCGGCGTCGTCCTCGCTCTTATGGCCGTCTTTCTGGCGGGTGTTCGAAGCCATTGACGCGGCGGAGGATAAGGTAGGGAGGGAGGGAGGGAGGAAGGAAGGGAGGGAGGGAGGGTAAAAAGGTGTCATCCAGATAGTGCGCTTTTGCGCGTTTTGATCCTTTTCCTGACCCTTCCCTCCCTCCCTCCCTCCCTCCCTCCCTCCCTCCCCCCCCCTCTTAGGTCTCTTCCATCATCGCCCACCGGAGGCACCAGGCCAAGTTGTGTGTCCGTATCGGTCGGGCTCGAGGCCTCCTGGGCAAAGACAGATCTGGGTCTTCCTCCCCCTACGCCGTCCTCACCCTCGGTACGTGCGCATGCAAGTTGCTTTGCCTTCCCTCCCTCCCCCCCTCCCTCCCTCCCTCCCTCCTTCCCTCCCTCCCTCCCTCTCATTCGCCATCATTTCCCGTCTTTCTTCTTTCTTTATCCTAAGCGGCATCCTATGGCTTGAGACCACAGACGCGATTTGATCCCTCCCTCCCTCCCTCCTTCCCTCCCTCCCCCCCTCCCTCCCTTGCAAGGCCGCAACGTGGTAAGGACTCAGATCAAATGCCGCACCCTCTCGCCGTATTGGGGAGAGATTTTCATCTTCCGCCGCGATCCGACAGTCAGGTTCCTGACTCTCGAGGTGGGGAGGGAGGGAGGGAGGGAGGGAGGGAGGGAACTAGAGTGAATCGTGTTTATCGTTTGCACGAGACATCCATGCCTGTGGTGGCTCACAACATGTCCTTCTCCCCCTCCCTCCCTCCCTCCCTCCCTCCCTCCCTCCCTCCCTCCCTCCCTCCCTCCATAGGTTTTCGACTGGGAGTCGTTGGGCCGAGACCGTTTCCTCGGCCGCCTCGTGCTGCCGCTCCACGGCCTTCTGCCCCACACGTGCGTGCCCTCCTTCCTCCTTCACTCCCTCCCGACTCTCCTCCTTCCCTCCCCTACTCGATATTTACTGTCCCTTTCTCCCTCCCTCCCTCCCTCTCTCCCTCCCTCCCTCAGCCCGCAAGAAGGTTGGTATGCCCTCGGGAAGCGCTCGGTCCGGTCTCGGGTTGCGGGAGAAGTCTTCCTCAAAGTGGAGATCAAGGAATGGGGGGGAGGAGGAGTGAAGGAGGGACGGTCCGAAGAAGGAAGGGGGGAGGTTGCAGAGGCAGGCGTCTCCCAGCTGTTGGAGGAGGTGAAAGCCCTCCCCTCCCTTCACCTCTCCCTCCCCCTCTTTCCCTCTGCTGATAGGAGGGAGGGAGGGAGGGAGGGAGAGAGGGAGGGGCAAGAGGCGCGAGGCTCGAAGAAGAAACACGCTATTGCTGCGGCGCCTGCTGCTGCCACTGCTGCTTCCCACCTCGCCCTCCCTCCCATCCTCCCCCTCCTGAGCTTCCCCTCCGCCCCGTCTGAGAAGTCGGAGCAAACTTGGTTCAAAGTGGAAATGCAGGTGGAATGCGAGGATGGAAGGGAGGGAGGGAGGGAGGGAGGGAGGGAGGGAGGGACGACGGTAGACACGCATCTCTGACTCCAAACCACACACGAGAGACTTACGTTCATCCTCTCATCCCTCCCTCCATTCCTTCCCCCCGCCCTCCCTCCAGTCCTTGGCATTCGGTGCCCAGGTGTCGTGCAGAGGCTCCCTGCTCCTGACGAGCCACCGCCTCGTCTTCCTTTCGCACAGAGCGCGCCTCCTCCCTACCCACGCACCTACAAAGGTATATACATGCCTTCCCCCTCCCTCCTTCCCTCCCTCCCCCCTTCCCGTCTTTCTCCTTTGCTTTTTGATTCCAAGAGGATGGAATTTCAGCTCATTCCCCTTCCTCTCCCTCTCCCTCCCTCCCTCCCTCCCTCCCTCCAGGAGCCCGAGCTCGTCATCCAGATTCCCATCCGCTCCATCACCTCGGTCAAGAGGAAGAAGAATACCGCCAGCACAGGCAATTCACCCTCCTCCCCTGCCTCCGCAATGATGCTTTCGCTAGAGAGAGGGAAGGAAGGAGGTACGGAGGGAGGGAGGGAGGGGGGGAGGAAAGGAGAGAGGGAAGGATGGAGGAGGGAAGAGTGGAAGGGAGGAAGAGATAGAGGAAGGTTGATGCAATGAAGAATGATGAGTATATTGCATGCGTGACACCTCTAATCAATGGCGTATATTTTACATGAATGACACCTCTAATGAATGGTGAGTGTATGGCATGATTTACACCTCTTATGAAGGGTGTATGCATAACATGAATGACACCTCTTATGAATGGTGTTTGTTTTGATTGCCGTCTCTCTCGCTGTTCGCTCTCCGCTTTCTCCTCATACAAACACAGCCCTCCCCTCCCCCTTCCTCTCTTCCTCTCCTCGTTCCTCCCCTTCCTTTCCTCTTTTCACCGCCCCGGGAGTAGGAGGAGGAAATGGAGGAGGAGAGGGAGGAGGAGAGGGAGGAGGAGGAGGAGGAGGCCGGTGGTGTTTACGGATCCGCACGAGGGACACGAGGCAATTGACTTTCAGGTTTTTAGAATCGGGGTCTCCTCAGGTCGTCAGAAGCTCGATGAGAAGAAGAAGAGGAGGGGAAGGGGGGGGGGGAGGGGGATTAGGAGGAGAAAGAGAGGGGGGGGGGGGAAGAGGAAGAGAGGGAAGGGAGGGGGGCAGGGCACCGCTCGCATTGTCTCCCACGAGTGGAATGACGAGGCGCTCAAGACACCCACCAGCGCCAACATCACCATCACCCACACCACCACCGCCGCCGCCGCCGCCGCAGCAGCAGCAGCAGCAGCAGCGGCAGTATCAACGACAGCAACCACATCCCGCCCGTCCCACCAGCTTGCGGCTTGGGCTTCCCCCTCTATATTCCAGAGCCGCCGTCACCCCCACCTCTTCCTTCTCCTCTAAAAGCACCCGGCCACGACCGACCTCCCTCCCTCCCTCCCTCCCTTGCTCCATTCCTCGCTCCTCCTCTTTCTCCACCCTTCCCTCCCCTTCTGCCGCCGCTGCCCGACTGAAGAGCCTCTTCGTTTCTGGAGGTACGCCTGCCCTCTGTCCACTCAATCTGCCTCCTCCCTAATCCATCCCTCCCTCCCTCCCTCCCTCCCGACAGCATCCGGCGTTCCCACTGCCGGCTCGGGCGGCAACGGCGTCGGCATGTTTCACTCTCGGTGCGATCCTCCCTCCCTCCCTCCCTCCTGCTCTCCCTCCCTCCCTCCCTCCCTCCCTCCCTCCCGCCATCCCTCCCTCCCTCCCTCCCTCCCGCCATCCCTTCCTCCCCTCATCGCCCTTTTCTTTCCTTTCCTTCCTCCCTCCTTTCCTAGCACCCCTCGTGAGAGAGATGGACTCGGTTCCCTATCTTCTTTCAACAGCGTTGCATCCTTCTTCTCCCTCACCGAGGCAGAGGATCTACTCCTAGAGCAGAGCGAGGGAGGGATGGAAGGAGGGCGTGTGGGAGGGAGAGAGGGAGGGCGGGAGGGAACTGCCTCTTTTTTGCCGCTGAAGGAGGAGGAGGAGGAGGAGGAGGAGGAGGAGGAGGAGGAGGAGGAGGAGGAGGAGGAGGAGGAGAGGAAGGAGGGAAAAGGAGGGATAAGAGGGTGGCTACGAGGAGAAAGTAAGAAGAGAAAAACGGCGAAGAAGCAGAAGGAAGAGGAGGAGGGGGAGGGGGGGGGGGAGGTCGAGGAGGTGTTAGCGTCCTTTTTTAAGCGACTCCACTTCCGGGTACTTAACCCCCAATTGGAGGTGCCAGCCTTCTGGATAGGGCAAGAGGGAGGGGAAGAGGAAGGGGAGGAAGAGGAACGGAATCACGGAGGAGGAGGAGGAGCAGGAGCAGGAGCAGGAGCAGGAGGAGGGAAGGAGGGAAGGAAAGACGGAGGGTTGGAGGATGGCCTGGTATCGAGCGTGCTGGGGCTGCCCGCGGAGATAGTGCGATGGATGTACGTAGGGAGGGAGGGAGGGAGGAAGGGGAAGGAATAAGAGATTTAATTGCCAGGGATCGAGGTAGGGGGGGGAGGGAGGGAAGGTTAACGCAAGTACTGATGTATCTCTCTATTTACACCTCCATCAATATCGATCGTGTGTCGGTCAAAGTGCCCGACCCTCGTCCTCCTGTGCTGATAGTGGTGTCGAGGAGGTAGGCACTAGCTGCAGTGCTATTGTGCCCACCGGCGCCCCAACCAATGGAATCGCCGCCCTCCCTCCCTCCCTCCCTCCCTCGTCCTCGGCACGGAGGAAGGATGACCGAAGTCTTGTGGCCGTGGGCGCAGAAAGAGAGGAAGAAGCAGGAAGGAATAGAGGGAGAGAAAAAGGAGGGGCGGCAGCGGCAGCAGCAGGAGCAGCAGCGGTCTCCTTGCGTGGGCCTTCTTTGAGAGCGATCCTGAGGGAAAGTTGGCGCACGCAAGACCTGAGGAAGGAGTTTAGAAGGTGAGGGGAAAGAGGGACGGAAAGAAGGAGGAGGAAGATGGGAAGGGTAAGGTAATCGGAGTATCTTCATTCACACTCTTCTCCCTCGACAGAATGGGCTTGCCTGATGCCCAATGGAAGCTCTCTTCAATTAACAAGAATTTTGAGGTACGTCTCCCTCCCTCCCTCCCTCCCTCCCTCCCTCCCTCTTTCCTTTCGAATCTCCTTCCACCCACCTTCCATCCCTCCCTCCCTCCCTCCCTCCCTCAGATCTGTCCCACCTACCCCTCCCTTTTGGCCGTGCCCGCCAGCATCAACGACGCCTTCCTCTCCACTGCTGCTGCCTGCCGCAGCAAGCGCCGCCTCCCCGTCCTGACCTGGCGCCATGCCGGCAACCACGCCAGTATGTGTCGGTCGTCACAGCCCCTGGTACTGAGGGAGGGAGGGAGGGAGGGAGGGAGGGAGGGCATCGTCGCGTCACTTGCAGGAGTGAACCCGTTATCGACACCCCTTCCTTCCGTCCCTCCCTCCCTCCCTCCCTCTTTCGCAGGTCGGTCTCAGCCTTCCCTCTTCGAGTAATATCGAGAACACCGTCGATGACGTCGTGCTCCTTGAGCACATCCACGTGGCGAGTGGGAGGCAGGCCCAGCAGACGCCCGTAATCCCCCGGCACAAACGCCGGTGCCCTTCGGAGGACCTGACGAGTGAGTCCTTGCCCTCCTTCCCTCGTCATCGACGCTTTTTCTTCTTTTACTATCTCTTCCTCTGCAACCTCACCCACGGACCCACACTTCTCTTCCCTCCCTCCCCCCCCTCCTCCTTTCCTACTCCTCTCCTTACCCCAGGACTGCGGAGTGCGGATGCCATGGACCTGCACGCCGAACTGGAGTGTGACGCCCGGCCCATGCTGGCCCATATGATCCCTGAGAAGGAGCAGGTTAGGGAAAGAGGCAGGGACGGAGGGAGGAAGTAGGAAAAGAGGGAGGGAAGGAGGGAGGGAAGAGAAGAGGGAGGAAGAGGCGACGAACACTTTCCCTACGTCTGCCAATGTCGACATTCAAATTGTCCTCTCCTCCCCACCCATCCACCTTCCCTCCCTCCCTCCCTCCTTCCTAGATCCAGCCCGGCTACGTGGGAATTGACGGCCGTCGCCGGGAGAAGTTCGTCGTCATCGACGCCCGCCCCGAGCTCTCGGCCCGTGCCAACCAAGCGGCGCGAGGGATGGGCTTTGAGAACACCCCGCAGTACAAGCAGGCAAGTCAGCCTCCCTTCCCGCCCTCTTCCCCCTCCCTCCCTCCCTCCCTCCCTCCCTCCCTCACACACTCACACACACACACACACACATCCACATCCACATCCACATCCACGACCACATCCACATCCACATTCTAAAATCAACCCTTCACCCCTCCCTTCCCTCTCTCCCTCCCCCTCTCCCTCCAGGTTTGCCAAGTGGTGTTTATGGGCGTGCCCAACATCCACGTGATACGCAAGAGCTGGGACTCCCTGCAGGCTCTGTGCTGCACCAAGGGAGTCAACAGCGCGGCCTTCGGCATGCATGTAAATTGATCTTTCACCCTCTCGAGACCCTCCTCCCTCTTCCCCCCCGGCCGTCTCCCTCGTATGTATCCCATACACAAACACACTCACACACGCATACTTACCCCTTCTCTTTCTCCCGCTCCTCCTCCCTCCCTCCCTCCCATCCTCTTCTCCTTCGCTCAGGTGGAAGGGACTCGCTGGCTCTTTCACATCCACAAAATCCTCTCCTCCTCCCTCTTCGTCGCCCATCTCCTGCACAACCACGGCGTCTCGGTCCTCGTCCATTGCTCCGACGGGTATGATCCCTCCCTCCCTCCCTCCATCCCTCCCTTCCTCCCTCTCTCCCTCTTTGAATCCACCTCATCCGAACACTCACTCAACCTTCCCTCCCTCCCTCTCCCTCTCCGTCCCTCCCTCCAGGTGGGATCGCACCTCCCAGCTGTGTGCCACAGCTCAGCTTCTTGTGGACCCCTACTATCGAACGTTGCGCGGATTCCAAGTGAGGAAGGATAGGAAGGACGTGGGGAGACAGGGAGGGAGGAAGGGAAGGAGGGAAGGATGGGGACTTGAGTTGAGTGGGTGGAATGGTTCTGATGGCTCTTCCCCCTTCCTCCTTCCCTCCCTCCCTCCCTCCCTCCCTCCCTCCCTCCCTCCTTCCCTCTCTGCCTGCCTCAGGCCCTGGTCCACAAGGATTGGGTGGCTTTCGGTCACAACTTCACCCGCCGGAGCGGCCTCGACCAGCACGGGCACACATCCACCGAACGCGCTCCCATCTTTGTGCAGTGGCTCGACTGCGTGCATCAGGTATGTGCGCCCTGTCATTTCCTTCCTCCCTCCCGCCCGCCCGCCCCCCCTTTTTTTCCTTTGTAATGGCACCGTGGGCCTCTTTTTCACCAAGCTGAGATTTAAAGCGGCTGCTTCGCCTTGTTCCCTTTCTCTTTTCACGCCCACCCTCCCTCCCTCCCTCCCTCCCTTCCTCTGTCCCTCCCTCCTTCTCCTTAGATTCTACGGCAGTTTCCCTCGCGCTTCGAGTTCGGTGAAGCGCTCCTGCTCTTCCTGGCCCAGCATGCCACGAGCGGATGGACGGGCGATTTCCTCTACGACTGCGAAAGGGAGAGGTGAGAGAGGGAGGAGGGGAAGGAGAAACGGGGAACATGATTCATCGCTTAGTCACAGAAGGGGAAAACTAATATGCTATCTCTGAATCACAGGGTGCAGTATCTAAATGTGGTATTCTATCTTTAAGAATGGGATGGAGCGTCTGATGTCTAATACCCAATATCTAATAATATTCCATCACTGAATCACAGGACGGAGGCCCGGGTGGAGGAGCGGACAATTTCCCTCTTTGCCGTGATCGAAGCCAACAAGCAACGGTCTGTCGATCCCCTCCATCCTTCCCTCCCTCTCTATCTCTCTTCCCTCCCTCCTCCTCTCACATCTTCCCCTACCTCCTCTTTCCCCCTCAGATTTCTGAACCCCGCCTACGTCTCCCCTTCGTGCTCCTCCGCCCCCCCTTCCTCATCTTTCCTCACGCCCGTGACCAGCACCACGCGCCTCGTCTTGTGGGAGGCGTACTTCCTCTCCTGGCAGTCGGAGCTGTACGATCTCGGTAGGGGTAGGGAGGACGGGAGGAAGGGCGGGAGGAAAAGGGAAGACAGCTGCCTAACTCCTTTTCCCCAATATTTTATTATCCGAGTCTTGTAACCCTCCCCCTCCTCCAATCCCTCTCTCCTTGATGAGTCTTTTGAAAGATGATGGAGCCGGCATGAGCGAGGCGTCACTCTTCCCTCCCTCCTTTCCTCCCTCCCTCCCTCTCTCCCTTCCTTCCTCCCTTTCCCGCTAGCATGGCGCCTGGGCAAAGGGGACTCTCTCTTTCGGGAAGACGGGGACTCGATGAGCAAGGTCTCGCTCCTGCACACGGCCCGACAGGAATTGCAGGCCACGAGTGAGTGCGGGGATGGAGGGAGGGGGAAATGGGGGGAGAGAAGCTGTGCTCAGATTGTCAAAAGATAGCAAGGCGGTTTCAATCACCATCTGTTTACTCATCCCTCCTCCTCCCTTCTCCCTCCCTCCGCCCTTTATCTTCTTCACCCGGCAGTGGCCCGCCATCCTTCCGCGACAATTCTCCGTTCCCTATCCGACAACGACACGCGAGAACAGGAAGGAGAAGACGACGAGGACGAAGACGAGGAAGAACAGGGACAGAACCACGACGAAGAAAACAACGAGGAGGACAAGGAAGGAATGGGAGGGAATCGAAAACAGGAGGGAGAGAGAGGGAAAGGGGGGGGGAAGAATGGCGGGGTACTTCATCTTCACGTCCTTTCGGACATGCCCTATGAAGGGCAGCCGGCCAGCGCGGATGAGGACCCTTTATATTTCTAGAAGAAAAGAGGGAGAGCGGGAAGGGGAGGGTTCGCTGTCTGTAGACAAGAACACATGTAGCTAAGCTCACAGAGTACAACCCAAATTGTTTTGACATTTTAGGGACTGTAAATGTTGAAATTAAAAAGAAATATAAAAAACCACAAATGCTTTTTGAGAGTTGGAGTATTTTCTTTTTGGAGCTATAGGCGTAAACGAAAGGGTAGAAGAAAGAGTAAGGAAGAGGGAGAAAGAGGAAAAGGGCCTTTGCTTCTTGTACAACAACCGGGACAGACTGCTCGAAGTCCCCATTTCTGACTTGGACATGCGCCCTCTGAAATCGTGGGCCAAGGGAGACAGGTGGACGCAATACCTCTACTTATCGCGGCAGGCAGCGCACCTTCTCTTCATTTTTACGGTCATCACCGGTACGAAGGGCGTCCTCTCCCCGTCTAGACTGACATTCGGGATGCTTATCCCCACAAAAAGTATGAACGAACAAACATTCGAGGATTCTACGTCGTCATATTCATGCACACGGACGGGTACGTGACGGCGGCAGAACGGAACAAGTTGCAGGAGGATGAGGAGGACTAGTCACAAATAGAGAAATACTTGATCTGCCTTTTGTATTTTTAGAGCGGTAGTGGTGGGGCGTATGTCCTAATGGGCGTCACGATTGAAGAAGAGAAGGAGGAGGGAATAGCATGGGGTCAGGGCCCATATGGACCGGGCCCTCCAGGCAAAAGATGTAGACGCACAATAAACAAGGCCTTATTAGCCCTTGTTATGTGCCAATGCTGTCAATCAATATTTTGCACCCGTCCCAGCCTTGGGCTCGGCAATCTTTTGCCGACGTGAGGATTTGCACGGAGCAAACACAGCCGTTACTACCCACCCTCGAGGTAGAGTGAGCGTTTTACATCGTCCTCTCGCGAATTTTATAAGTAACCCATTGTTGAAATATTGTGTCTGGGCAAAACTATGCCATTTTTCCTACCTAGTCATTTTGTTGCCGCAAGCAAGTCGGAGGTGGAGCCAAAGAAGCAGCATCCTCTTCTCTTCTTTCTTCAGTCAAACATGGGCCCAGCAAACATGTTCCTTCATTTTCACACACGTACCCCACACAATCGCACAGTCAGGATGAAGATCACCCACTCCTCCTGGGCACTTTTCGTTGCCATGGCTGCCATTGTTGTGCATGGCCAGGAAGGCCCGCAACACTTCCTCCGTGCAACGGGCCGTCGCCTTACCACCACTACCACCACCACCACAGCCTCGGAAGCCACCCCTCCTCTGCCCTCGTTTGTAAAGCGCGCCTTGCAAAGCATTTTCACCTTTTCAGCGCTCTTTAATGACACTATAGAGACGACCACACCCACGGACCCACCTCTCGTGACGTACCAAGGGGCCGGCACCGGTGCCTGGGGCGTCCAAGCCAACCGCACCTTCCCCGCGGAACAGAATGGAAGCAGCATGCAAGAACAAGATGTGGTCATGCCGCGAGGTGGTACGGGGGCCACGTCTCCCAAGGGCTACTCGCTGGTGGAGGACCGGCCCAGGTGCTATTTTACCCTCGGCAGCAATTACTGTCCGGCGGCTCCCAACAACATCTGGACGAACTCGTACATGTCCTACCTCGAACGCACGTCCCAGGTGCTGGCCAACGCCGCCCGAATGGACCCCGCGGCTTTTCAGCGCATTTATAACGGCAACAACAGAGACACTTACAAGTGCACCACGCGGGCCTTGCCCCCTCTGCGGTATAGCGCCAATGCCCAGCAGGCCGCGGTGAAGGCGAGTCAGATTTTGGCTGACCCTAACTGCCCCTTCCAGCACGACACTTGCCGCAGCTATTGTGGCTTATATGGCGGATCATGCAGCTGGGACGCTCGTATTGGGACGTATGAACCAGAGTGGCGGGTAAGTTTGAGAGGAGGAGGGAGATGGTATGAGGGAGGGAAAGAGGAAAAGAGGAAGGGAGCGAGGGAGGAAGGGAGGGAGGGAGGGAGGGAGGAAGAAAGGGAGGGAGGGAGGGAGGGAAAAGGGTGAGTGTTGGTTTCAGCTTGTGCGCCTCAACTCTACATATGTCATGATTTATAGTTTTCTTCGTTCCCTCAAGACAGAGGCACATGGGAGGGATAGAGGAGAAGAGAACATTCCCCCTACATATCAAACATGCCCACTTACCCTCCCCTCACACCCTCCCTCCCTCCCTCTCTCCTTCCCTCCCCTCCACCCCAAAGGGCATGGGCGAAAACATCGCCATGACTACCAATGCGGGTCAGAAGGAACCCACCACCGCCGTCCTCCAATGGCTGGCCTCTGCTCCCCACTGCGCCAACATCTACTCCACTTCCTTCACCCATATCGGCGTGGGTGGTTGGGGCCGGTACTGGACGCAAAACTTTCTCCGAATGCCCAGCTCGACCGACAACCCCCTCTACGACGGCACGCACTACTCCCACAGCACTCACACCGATGGCAAGCTCCGGTTCCTCGTGTCGTTCAAGAGCTCTGCCGCCCCGCAATCGATGAAGGTGGTAGTCAATGGAGTCGAACGACCCATGTCCCTCCACCTCGGCCGGGCTACCCAAGGCCTCTACAGTTTCGAACAAGCCAACCCTGGCACTACCGTAGGCTGCCTTTCCTACCGCTTTTTTGTTCGCACCTCCACCGGCAGTACCTACCGCATGCCCGAAACCGGTGATTTCCAAACTGCCACCGTCGGCAGCTGTACCTCGAACTGGGTATTCGGCAGCAATACTGGTAGTGGCACAGCTCCTGCTCCTTCGCCTTCTACCGGTGCTGCTCCTAACAAACCCCCCTCTCGCCTCCCTACTAAACAGCCCACCCGTGCACCGACGCGTGGGCGCAGACCCACCCGTGCCCCCACCCGCATACCCACACGACGTCCTGCTAATCGCCCTCCTTCCAGTCCTACCAATACTAATCCTTCCATCCCCGTTCCTCCTCGCCCCTCTCGTCCGACGGAAGGGTGGGGATGGCCCCCCAAGGCGACGGCTGAGGAGAAAAAGAAAATGAAGTCTTGGCCGTCCATGACAGAGGGTAATAAAATGGAAGGGAAAGAGGGCGAGTGGTAAAAGAAGGAGAATGAGGATGGACGCATGGGTATTGATCAGATAGGACGCATGGGTATTGAAAAAATGCAGAAGAAGAGGATAGAAGAAAGGGAAAGAGGAGGTTAGAGACAACGGAGTATATTTGTTCCGAACGGAAGCAGTAATAACACAGGGAATAAAAGCTCGAGATGGCAGGGAGAAATCAGAGACATTGCAATATAAGCTTACGCATGCATATGAGAGAAAATAATATACAAAAATATGTGATTTATATTGTCTTGTCTTATCATCCGACAAGAAGAGGATGGAAGAGAAGCTCCGATGTTTACATTCGGGACAGACGCATGAAGCAAGGAGAGCCAAGCAGTGAGGACCTTACACACACCCACACGCACACACACATATTCACACTCACACGCACGGTGGCGCCAGCGTGTGGGAAGAAAGAACGAAGAAAAAACGACAAAACGAGAGTGAGGGGCAAAAGCAAAAGGACAAAGAAAATGGACAATCATAAAGACAAATAATTAGGGCAGCAGCCGCGGCAACATCAACAACAATAATAGAAGAACAGCGCAAAGATAAAATAGGCCGATAAGAATAATTCAGTCCAAGAATAAAGGGAAAACGAGGAAAGGAGAGCTTAAGGCAAAAAGGAAGGACAAAGAAAACGGACAATGATAAAGACAAATAGTCAGGGCAGCGGCCGCAGCAACATCAACAACAATAATGATAAGAGCACCAAGAGAGAACAGGCCGACAAGGTGAGTATATACCCGTCTTTTAAAGCAAGAAAACCAATTTCTGTGTGCCAGGGCGGCGGAGGGCTGAAGAGTTGAAGAAATGTGGGGAGGTGTGAGCAAATACAATGAAAGTAATATCAAATACATCGCATATTGATCTACTCATGAATTGGCATAACGATTTGTCGATATCTTTATCGGTGTTTCAATGTGCTCCTTTCAATTTATGTGCTACCTAATCCCAGCTGCCGCAAAACCAAAGGCCCCGCCTTCTCAGCCCTCTATAGAACCGCGCGCCATGAACGGCAGCCATTCCATACATTTTCTAAATTGATCAATGTTTTTTTTACAAGCCCGGCATGCAGAAATGTTACTAGCACAAGGCAAAATATCGAATTGAACAGAAATAATTTTACAGGGTGAATTTTACATAAGAACGACTCCACCTCCTCCACCTCTTCCCTTCACTTTTTCTTCGAGTGAGAAAGGAATGACAAGAAAACATCCGCTTGTACAATCTTTCTTCCCCCTTCTCCTTGCCCTCTCCCCCCCCCTCTTTCCGGGAAGGGCTGTTTAGCCAGCAGGTCCAGGGCTTGAGTAAGCGCAGAATCGTCCATGCTGTTTGGCCGTGGGGTGGAGTCAGCCACGGCTAAATCTGGCTCCAAACCTTATGGTTAGAACAGGAGGTAGATGAAAAGTTAGAAGCATGTGAGCCTTTGTGTTATAATTCCGGTGTGTCTCAATCCCATTATAATTTTCCTCCGCGCCCCGCTACAACACTTACCTGCATTGAAAGTCGTAGCACTCACAGAGCGGCCTCGTGTGGGTCCCGGCAAGCGAATCCGGGCCAAGTGTCGCTGTTTAGGAGTAAGATATTCCGCCACTGTTAACTTTAATGCCCCCCCGTCCGGCAAGGGAAACAAGTGCTGAATCAGCGACTTGCCAAATGTCCGTTCGCCAACCAACCAGGCCCGATCATTGTCGTGCAACGCCGCCGCAAAAGTTTCCGAGGACGACGCCGAGCCCTTGTTCACTAGGACTACGACAGGCTTCTTCGGGGACACCAAAGGTGCCCACTTATCGCCAAACTCACCGCGAGCCAACAGCAAGGCCGCGGCACGAGCACTCGCACGAGAGCCGGACGCAGTCAGGGGCAAGGTGGTGGACGTATCATACTCCTCAGCCAAATGCGCGCTATAACCCCCCCAAGCATCCATCGTAAAGCACAGCACAGATTTGGGGTCCGGCAAAAACAAGGCGGCCATCTTCAAACTTTCTTGAAAGATCCCTCCCATGTTATTCCGCAAATCGATCACATAAGCCTCGGCGCCCACGCGCTCTTCTGCGTACAGAACCGAACGGAGCTGCGCTGTGGCCGGGGCATCAAAGCGATGCAGGCGAATATAGCAGACTCGTCGACCCTCTTCGTCTAACAAAGACTGAACTCGCATTGCCGGGTACTTGCTTGAAGCAAACGACCGACGACGCAATGTCAAGGGCACGCGCTGTTCCCTCCCTTCCTTCTCTCCCTCCGACACCACCCGCATAAGCTCTACTTGAATCGACGTTCCCTCCTTCCCTTGTAATAGCGTATTTTCTAATGTGCCGTCTCGGTCCCAGCCCGCCGTATTCTTAGTCATGATATGGCCCACTTTGCTCACACGGTCGCCGATTCGAATCCCTGCTTCCTCCGCGGGAGAGTTGGGCAAGACCCCCACGACTACAGCGCATGGCCGAGAGTAAGAAGGAGGAAAGGAGGGCTGGAAGAAGGCAGGGAGCCATGTGAAAGCGGAGGAAGAGGAGGAGGGGTAAGGGAAGGAGGAGTGGGAGAGGGAGGGGTAGTCGTACATATTGGTTGCAGCGTTGTAATGGGGCTGAAGCATGGTGGCAGGGGGGCAATACGCGGCCGGCTCAAGCTGCATGCCTACTGAGGCCGAGAGGGACATACTTCCATCAGCCTTGTCGTCTTTGGTGTTGCCGCTACTGCTGCTGCCTTGTTTCGTCGTTGTCGTCGTTGCCGCCGTGATGGTGCTTGTAGACGAGGAAGACGTCGGGGCAATCACCGGCCGTTCCAATTGCGGTTGGGCCTTGGACGGGTACCGACGAAAAAGTCCGCCGATCTCCTGTGGTGCCATGTATGCCGAATACTCATCCTTCAACTCCCCCACCATGAACCGAATCACCTCTCTCGTCCCCTCCACGGTTTCAAATCCTTTGCTTCCTCCTCCTCCTCCGACACCTCCCTCTCCTCTCTTCTCGGCCGCGGCCCAGACTCGCTCCCAGGCCGGGTCATGTCCTCCTCGGCCCCCTAAAATCCCCCCTCCACTTTTATCGTAGAAGGACAGGCCAATCGTCGCCCACACGTGCCGGGCAAAGCGGCGGTTGATCTCCTTGACATGCTGGGGGTCCGTCGAGGCCATCGCTTGAGAGTAAGTCTGACCGCTTCCCCGAGGAACGGTGAGCGGAGAAGGAAGGAGGGTGGTGCTTGTAGAGGTGGTGGCGGCGGAGGCGGGAGCAGAGGGGGAGAAGGAAGCAATGCCGACACTGCCGCAAAGGAGGCTAAGGAGGGAGAGGATGACGGGTGCGGTGGCTTGGCGGAGGCGAAGAAGCAAGGGGGAGACGGAATGCGGAGTGACGGTGTAAGAGCGGAAAGAGGGCGAGGAAGTGTCGTCATGGCTCGGAAGATGTTGGGTCGGAAGCGTAGAGCGACGGGGCGCACTTGGCTTGATTGCATGAAGATAGGGGAGCCTATGGGGCGGCGATCGGGAGAGGATGGAGGAGAAAGCAGCCGTGCTAGCGAGTATGATAAGGACGTGAGCAAGGAGTGAGAGGATCCATTGGCGGGTCTTGGTCATGGTGCTGCTGTTGGGTTTCGGTCTTGTGTTCCTGTTCCTGTTGCGTGCCTCACTTCATCCGCGCTCGCTCGTTATTACTCTCGTGTTTAGATCGATGGACTTTAACGCCGCGCTTGCAGCAGTTCGGGTGCCGCTCTCTATGTCGCAGGTTTTGGGCGTATATTATCAGCCTCTGTGTGTGGTGGCGCCGGTACGTGAGATGGGTAGAGCGGGGAAGGCACGAAAGACATTGCAGGGGACAGTTGATGTGAGTCGGTTACGAGGCAGCTGTCTGGCTTCTTCTTGCTTCTTGCTTCTTGCTTGCTTGCTTGTTTTTGTTTTGTTTGTTTTGTTTTGTTTTGCTTCAAACTCGCTTAGTTCTTTTTGGTCGTTCCTACATCCCTCTAGAACTATCGCATGCAACCTGACGTCCTCGAGGACTTGCATACGAGGGGGAGCCTTCCAACAAGAAATTGTTGTCATCCCTTAGAATTTCTAGAATGCAGCAAGGCAACGCGTCTGGCAAATGTGTCTTTTCGTGTGATTGTGAGAATCACAGCGTAAAGACGTGTGTACATGGAGTCTGCACGTGTCTATTTGACCTGCTCATGCGCGGCGTGTTTTCAATTTACGTGTTTTCCTTTTCTTCCATGTTGCCCTTGTTCCTCAAGGTACCCTTCCTCCCCTCCTTTCTCCCACTCAGACTAAAATGGTGCGCCGCGTCCCTGTATCATCGGGCTTCTCCTCCGCAGCCCCCCCATCCTCCTCTCCTTCCTCCTCACAACCAGCTGCGGCCAAGCCTCCCCTCCCCCATCATCATCATCATCGTCCCCCGCATCCTCCTTCCTCCTCTCCCTTGCCTCGTCGGCCACATGCTGCGATCAGTTCCTCCGGTTCTGCAGGAGACGGTTTGACGCTGGCAGAGCGTAAGGCGGCGCGGGCCATCGTGGCGGCATACTCCGACTTCTGGACACAGGTAAGTGGCATGGAAGGGCGGGATGGAGAGGGAGGGGAGGAGGGCGAGGCCAAAGAAAGAACATATTTGCAGAAGGGAGGAGGCAGCAGACATGCGGCGTTTTTGTGGTTCGTTCCTGTCTTCCTTCCTCCATTTATCTAGCATCGCCTACCAATTCAATCGGCCGCAGCAGCTTCGACTTGACCACGTGAACCAAGCTCTCAAATAACCCACCCTCCCTCCCCATCCCTCCCACTATCCAGCTACGTTTCCGCAAGGGCTGGGCGGAGCCTCCGTTTAAGAAACAAGACGTGCTGCCCATGTTGGAGGAGGCCGCGGGTATCGTGGCCAGGATAAGGGCAGAGCTGGACAAGGAGGTACGGAGAGAGGGAGGGCGGGAAAAAGTGAGTGAGGGAGGAAAGGGGGGAAAGAGGGCTTGCTTGACTGTGTGAGAGGACACAAGACGCGGATTCGGGAAACCGTAGGATTCAGATGCCGTTTAGATGGAGAGAGGGAGGTGACAATCATCGAGAGAGGGAGGTGACAATCATCATCCTAAAAACATGGAGAGGGGGGGAGTGATGAAGCTGGTCAATGAGCCCGTGCCCTCCCTTCCTCCCTTCCTCCCTCACTCCCTCCCTCACTCCCTCTCTCATTCTTTCCCTCCCGCCCCCTTTTCACTCAACAGGAAGAAGGCTTCAAGATGCGCATGGTGGACGGCAGTGCCCGTGAATTCTTTTTTATCGTCCCGTATGCTCCTCAAGAGTGTCCAGGTAGGGGGGTAGGGAGGGAGGGATGGCCAAACGTCTTCATTACACGCTGGCCATCTTGATCTCACGTACCTGAGCAATCCCTCCCCCCCTCCTTCCTTCCCTCCCTCCCTCCCTTCCCCCCTCCTCCCCTCTCTCCCTCCCTCACAGACCAATTCGTGACCGACTTGGTCCACGCCACCTTCCAAGACGGACGGGGCTATGTGGAGGGCCTCACGCAGGTACGCCCTTCCTCCCTTCCTCATTCCCCCCCTCCTTTCTCCCTCCCTCCCTCCCTCCCTCCCCCTTTCGCTCTCTCCCTTCCTTCCACACATCATTCCTCCCTCTCTCCCTCCCTCTCTTCCCTCCAGGCCCGAATCGACGCCTACATGCACTCTTTCTCCCAAGGCCGCCTCCCTCCTCCCTCCATGCCCTCGGGAGGACGTGGCATTCGTCTCAAGCCTCTCTCTCCCTTGTCCTGCCCGCCTGCCCAGCAGCAGGGTGGGGAGAAGGAGGGCGGGAGGGAGGGAGCGAGGGAGGGCGGGTCGCTGGTGAGAAGCAGCAGCGTCCTCGGGCAAGAAGACGAAATTTTGGCGGGAATCGTCCAGGCGTGGGAGGGACTGAGGGAGGGAGGGAAGGAGGGAGGGATGAGGGCGGTGGTGGACCGAGTGAGGGAGGGATGGGGAAAGGGAGATCCGGGAAAGCTCGTGCTGCTGAGGCGGCTGTTGCTGGCGTTGAGAGCCGTTGAGGATCAGGGGAGGGAAGTGGGGAGGGCGATGGCAGAAGAGGAGGAGGATGGGAAGGGAGGGAGGGAGGGAGGGAGGGAGGAAGAGCTGGGGAGTGAGGAAATTGAGCGGATGACGGTGAGCCCCCCGCCGCTGCCGCCGGCGGAGGAGGAGGCAAGGGGGGAAGAAGGGGATGGAGAAGGGGAAGGAGGGAACGATGGACAAGCGAGTAGAGGGGAAGAAGAGGGACTGGAAGTCGCGCTGGAGGAGGAAGAAGAGAGAGGGATGGAGAGGGGAGGAGGGGAAGAGAGAGAGGGAGGGGAAGAGAGGGAGGAGGTAGCGCGAGCACCTGAAGCAGATGTGGTAGTTTCGGCAACAGAGGAAGGAGGAGAGAGGGAGGGAGGGAAGGAGGGAGGGAAGGAGGATAACGAAGAGGGAGGAGATCATGCTATGGCCATGGAGGAGGATGGGGAAGAAGAGCAGCATCAGGAAGAGGACGGAAAGAAAGAGGAGGAGAAGGAGGAGGAGGGGGCAGCGGGATCTCACTTTTCCAGGGAAGAAGGAGGAGAAGAGGGACGTATCGAGGTAAGCATAGAGGGAAGGATGGAGGGAAGGAGGAAGGAAGGAAAGATAGTATAGGTTCTTTTCGTTTGTCTCATTCATCCTCCCTCCTTCCCTCCCTACCTCTCTCTCCCTCCCTCCTTCGCTCCCTCCTCTCAGATCCAGAAGGTGGCGGAGGACGTGGACGCCCTAAAGTCCCAGATTGCTGACCTAAGCCACTACGTCGCCTCCCTCTCCTCCTCTTCCTCCGCCCTGCCCTCTTTCCCTCCCTCCTCGGCTACAGGTGATGTCAAAAGCAGCAACGGGGGGAGCAGCAATGCGTCGGCGCGAGTGTTGGAGGAGCTCCAAGGGCGATGTTCCACCTTTGTGAAAGGCCTCATGCACGGCCTGAATGTCCTGGACGAGATGCACGTGGAGGAAAAGGTAGGGAGAGAGGAAGGGAGAGAAGGAGGGAGGGTGGATTGTACTCATGAGGGGCCCGGTACATACCGCGAAGGTCCTTTACGAAATGCACGTGGAGGAGAAGATAAACAGTTTAGCAAGCCCTCCCTTCTCACCTCCCTCTCTCCCTCCTTCCCTCTCTCCCTCCCTTCTTACCCAGGACCGTCCCTTGCGAAAGAACCAAGTGCTGCAAATCCAGCAGCTGATCGACGACGTGGAGAACACCAAAGAGCGCCTCCGCTCCCTGAGAACCGAGCTCGCCGCGCAGCAGCAGCAGCAGCCGCCGCCGCCGCCGCCACAGAAAGATGAAGAAGAACACGAAGAAGAGACGGAAGAAGAGGAAGAAGAAGAGGAGACAGCAGGACCACGCCGTCCTCCCCCTCTTCCCTCCCTTCCTCAACTCACCTCTCTCCTTGCCCCTCATTGGCGGAAGATGAAGATGCGGGCCGTCTTTGAAAGCACTGCCACTCCTCACGCCTATTTCCTGGCGGCCTCGCTCCCAAATATGAGATTGTCGGACCTCTCCGTCACGGTGGGACCCGGGGGACAAACCCTGACTATCAAGGGTTTCCGGGGACCGACACAAGACGAAGTGGGGGGGCTATTGCGTATGGCACTGATGGCGGGGGGAGAAGGGAGGGGGGGGGGAGTGAGGTTGGAGGATCTTTTGGCGGCGGGCGCGGAGAGGTTTGGATCGTTTGTGGAAACAGTCAGGCTGCCCGAGGATGCAAGGGAGGAAGGGGTCGAGGCAACGTATGAGAAGGGCGTGTTGCGCGTGGTGATTCCTCGTGTGGCTCCTCCTCCTCCCCCCCTCCCCCCTTCTCATCGTCGGCGGCTGGTCCCTCCCTCCCATCCTGTGTATCTTCCGCAGCGGCCCATGTACTACCCGCCGCCTATGGGAGGAGGAGGGGGTTATAGGTATGGAGGACCAGGGAGAGGAAGAGGAGGCTTGACACCAGGAGGGTTTTGGGGAGATCAGGATGTGTGGTGGTGAGGAACTAAGAATGATGGACGGAGGAAAATGTTTCTATTGCTGGGTGTGAAGGAGGGGGCATAAAAGGGCAGCAGCAAGAATACGTGCAAGCGAAAAGACAGAATAAAACAGGAAAACTTGAAAGAAGCATTGTACTAGCGCGATAGGATAACAGGTATTTCGCGAAAAATTGACGAGTAGAAGGTTACGGCGCAATACACTGACGTATTTCATTTCTGACCTGCTTTTATTTGGTCGCTCAGTCTCTGTTCCTGATTTTTAACGCTACTTCCGGCCTCCCATAAGGGGCACCCATTCATCGGATCTTATCTGCATTTAGATATATACCTAAGCGCACGCATTCCCTGGAGTGCACCACCTTTCGTCCATTTCTCCTTGTCTTCACTTTCTCATCATCTAGCCATTTGACCTTTCTTCGGTTCACAAATTTTGAATATCCGCCCCGTCCCACGCACGTATGGCCCACATATGCACATTATCACCCGCATATACAGTACATGCATACACACAGACAGTGCATCATTCTGATTTTTGAAGAATGCACTCTCACTTTTAACATGAGGAAAGCATGATGAAATCTTCAGCCCACCATTTTGGCACAGAAGAGACGCCTACGCTCGTCTCACCCATCAATTAATTGGAGGAAAGGTTGATTCGCAATTCGTTATCTTAACAATGCAGGGACTCAGTATGTTTTGTAAAAGACAGGTTTGATTCAACACGTACCTATGACATTTCATGGAGGCCCCCCGAAACCCTCCTATCCCCCCTTCGTCCTCGTCCCCGTCGACTTCTGACCTCCGCCCATATTATTGCCCATTCTACCCTCCGTCGCAGAGCTGACTATGAAATCTTTAAGGCATATGCCTCATACATAATGTCATCTTCTTTCACATCGGCTGTCTGATCAATGTAGATACTCGCGGGGTAGCCTAATATTGGGTCAAATGTAGCCTCGACCCTGTCCGCGTTTTCGGCGTAGGCCTTACCCAGGAGGAGGAACAGGTCCCCGACGGTCTTGTACTCGGCCAAGGCCTCCGATGGTACCTGCTCGTTATGCTCATCGTTATAGAAGCCCGTCACTGTTTTGCTCCAGGCCCCCACCTGGAGGGTGACGGGCCGGAGAGTGGCAGGCCGGCAGAAACACATCCGCCTTTCGCTGAAGACGTAGCCCCGGATCATACCATTAGCCTTAGTCCACTTCAAGACTCCTTCCACGAGCCCAGTCATGCGCTCCGCGGGCAAAGTCACCATGAGCTGCACGTTATAGTCTTCTTGTGCCACGGTGGCCTTCGATCCCTCGATGGCTTCTGTGGATGGGGCATTCGAAACGAGCACGGAGGATGCCCGCGCCGCGGGCAACGGATATATCTCTTCGCAGGTCAGCGCATATCCTCCCTTTAAACGGGTGGATCTTCCCAAGTCAATCAGTACATTGTATGGGGACAATCCTTCCTGGTTGACCGTCACAGACACTGTCGCTTTGCCACTTGTTATGCACTGCGCGCCACTTGGACATCTGCTGTCCGCTACATTTGTGAGTTCCAGCGTGGTTACCTAGATGAATTTTTTGGTTCGAGTGAGTCGAAGTGCCTAGACAAGAGCCCAAAGCCTGGAAGTGATAGGAACGATCATTGGAGCTTACCTCATCCACGACTATCACTCTTCCAACTTGAAGGTGCACAATCTTGGCGGGCATGACTGCGGAAAGACTCTGTGTGTTCGAGTGTGAAGGGCACGGCCGTGTGAGTCCCAGGCTGTCGTTGCGACACTTGTGCATATAGAAAGCATGTGAAATTATACTACGTACCAGTATTATATCATTTGCATTCAAGTCGTTGATATGAGCTAACGAACTGAGAGGCAAGCCGAGCGTCGCGAATAGCTCGCGGATCTGGTCCAGGAGGGGCGGCGATGGTCCAACGACTGGCGGTGGTGGTTGGTTTGTCCCATCGGTAATGGCGGGAAAGAGGTTGGCGGCTGCGACTGCTCCAGACGCGAACGCCTTGTCCGCGCCGAGATCCTCCTCACCACCTTGGAACGTTCTCTTGAGCCAGTTGAGAAGGCTCTGCTTTTTGGAGGCTGCGGCGACTCCAGCGGGCAGGACAAGGAGTATGACCATCACAAACAGGCTCAGGACGCATGCCGAGGTCGAGCTGGATCTTCTTCGACGGCGCCGGAGCATGGTACCCCAGGGAGGAAAGGGCGCTTGAATGCTAGGCGGCCTTTGTACTAGAACCGTTGGTTCGGAAGACCAGAGGCCTGGGCCCAACGAGTGTGGGTTGGCCATCTCCATTCTAGCGGGTCATGAATCCCCCTTCCTTTGTGATCACAAAGGAGGAGGATATGCGTGATAGGGGGTTGGGGATGGCGTCCTGTGGTCGGGCGTGGAGGAGCGCAATGTGAAATAGACGCGGAATTATTCATGGCGGCGTCTTGGACTTCATGGGCCAGCGTATCATTCACTGTCGTGCACGGAGAGGTCTCGTCTATGGGTCAGGCACACAGTCTTAAAAACTTGCAACAAGGTGATATGGTCTCCGGGACCGTGTATAGCCAGTGGCGGACATAATGGCCGCGAAGAATAGGACCAGGTGTGGCAATCTTTCTCGTACACTCTCTCGTCTCGCACTCGTTCACTTTTGCCTCTTGTGGACGCGCTGGACGAATAAACGGTTGAAGCTTCATGGACCAAATACGGTAAATCTTTAGTTACTGAGATCGCAGCGAGACAGGAAGTGTGGCGAAGGAAAAAGCGCGTGGATGATATAAGACATGTGGGTAGTGGTGCTTGGAGCAGGAGGATAACATGCATGTTGCGAAAGGCAGAAACCCCCGAAACAGAGACCCAACGACGATCTGGCCCAAGATGGATGAAGAAGATGGAGAGCTCCGTCATCAAATTGGCGGTGTGATCGGCAAGCAAATGTCTACATTTTTACTGAACTTATTTGCTTCATTTACTGTAGCTGACATACTGGTGAAGGATGCAGAGTACAGGGATACATTCAAGTGCTTTATGTGTACACACGAGTCGTCGCGACAGAGCATGCTTGTGGCTCGCTTCCCCCTTGCCCTTCTCCTTCACTTCTTCCTTGCCGCCACGCTTTCGGCGAGAGCTGCTGCTGTCCTCGTCCGCAGCCGTGGTGATTATTTTACAAGTCTTCTATCGCGGTAAAAGAGGCGAAGACGACAATGAAGGAGGGATGTGACAAACGTCTTCTCGTCTAGATAGGGAGGCGGAGGAGCCGTTTTTGAATGGGATTGTGGAGGGCAATGAGATTGTGGACGAGGAAATGCTCGAGGGTAGATTGGGAGGGGAAGTATGAGAGGATCGGTGAGTCGCACTCCAGTCTCTCAAGGGGTAAATCAGGTGTCACAAAAAATAAGAATAGCAAAGGAGGGCTTTTAAAGCTCACCCTCTGATCGAAACGCCCCAAAATACAACTCACGTACCTTAGGGCCAGCGCCTCGGCATAAACTCTCTTCCATTCCGCCAGTCCCCCTTTCAAGGTCCTCACAACCAGGCCGTTGTACCGCAACACAATGCAGTCCGCTCCCCACCCCTCCCTCTCTCCATATTCCACTTTCCTCTCTCCGCCTCCCTTCTGCCCCTTCTTCTCCTCTCCCTCCTCCGCGGCCATCACGCGCTCCCAGTGCTCCACCACCAAGCGCGAGGAGAAGGGACAAAGACGCGCCGCTCCCTGCGGGTGTGGCCCTAGCTACGTAGAAATAAAGGATAGAATAAGAAATAGAACGTGAACGACATTAAAAAAAATTAAAGAAACTCCATGACTAAGTGGAGAAAAAGACTCAACTCTTCCTCCCCCTCCTTTCCCTCTCGCGCTCCCCTGATTGCCTCCCTCCCGCTGTCTCTCCCTCCCTCGACCTCCTTCCAAATACCCGAAGCAAAATCCAACAGCAAATACACACGATCCTCCCTCTTCCCTTCCTCTCCCTTCCTCCTTCCCTCCCACCCTCCCTCACCACCTACCCGAACCAAGTCAAGCAACGCTACCAACGGCAAGACCGTGCTGTCGTGCGCAAAGAACAAGTCCACCTGCACTCTTCCCTCCCTCCCTACTCCTCTTTTTTTTCCCCTCCCTTCCTCCTTATCCTCCTTATCCTCCTCCTTCTGTAGCTGCTGCTGCTGCTGCATGCGGCGGGTGAGGTGGTGGAGGAGAGGAGCTATGACCTGCCTGGGCGATGGAGACCCGAAGCCCCGTGTGTGGTAGTTCTCCATGTCCTCCGCCATTTCCAGGGCGTCCAGAACGTAGGACGGAGAGGAGGAGGGGCAGGAGGAGGGGGGAGGGGAGAGGAGGGCGCATGCAAAGGAGGAGGGGCGGGGAGAAGGGTGGGAGGGAGGGTTGGAGGGAGGGAAGAGGGTGAGTTCGGCCTGGCAGGCATAGTAAACGCCGAGGACGAGGTCGTCGGCGGGATGGGGGAAGGGAGGGAGGGAGGACAGGCCTAAGTTGTGGAGGAGAGCGAGGCGAGCGGCTTCAATGATCCTGGTGCGAGGGAAGGATATCGAGGATGAAGATTAGAGACACAGAATGAAGAGAGGGAAGGAGGGAGGAAGAGGGGAAGGAGGGGAGGTTCCAACAATTTGCTTGTGGTGCTTTTGTCCCACAAAGATGCGGGAAAAGATGGAAGGATGGAGTCGAGAAGGGAGGTGGAGAGAGAGGTACAGGACACGGACCTTGGGTCTTGCAGCCCCTGTAGTACATCCTTGCGGTGCTGCCGTACGCGGGGACAGGAGGCGTAAGGCCGGAGAAGGGCCTCGTCCTCCACTTCCTCTCGGTCGCACCACTCCGGATATAGAGAAGAAGAAGAAGAAGAAGAAGAAGAAGAAGAAGAAGAAGAAGAAGAAGAAGAAGAAGAAGAAGAAGAAGAAGAAGAAGAAGAAGAAGAAAAGGAGGAGAAGGTGGGGGAGGAGGAGAAGGAAGAGAATGAGGAGGGGGAAGATGGTGCTGGCAAGGAAGGAGAGAGGACTTGGTGGACTCCTGTCCAGAACGCCTGACAACTTTGCTTGGTGCGTATTTTAGCCGTTACTTTGACTGAAATGGCCGGCTCGCAGGAAGAGGAGGAGTCAAAGAATGAAGAGGAGGATGGATATGATGCAGTTGGGGAAGAGTGAGAGGGCAGAAAGTACGTCTCTGCTATTTCCCTTCCCAACTCCCTTTGCTCCCACTCTCCGTAGCGATTCAAACCTCCTCCTTGCACACCCTCTAAGGCCGTCAACATCCGACGGCACCACTCCTGTGCTTTCTGCTGCTGCTGCTGCTGCTGCTGCTGCTGCATTACTACCTCTTCGCCTGCTTCCTCCTTCATCTTTTCACTAGAGGACGAGGAGGAAGGCAAGGCACACACAAACTCAACAGCAGCCCTAGCAAGCTTAAGCTTGCGGGTAGTGGGATACCGGGCGCCGTGTCGTGCCAGCATCCCCACGTACGACAATCGATAGGTATGGTTGGAGGGTGGCCCCGCTGGTCCTGATGGCACGTGGGCGGAGGACTGGGAGAGGGGAGGCTGGTGGTGTGCGAGCCAGGCATCTTCAAGAATATCAGCGAGTGGGGTGTACGGACGTTTGGTGCCGGCCCCTGTCAATCCGCCTCGGCGGCCGAGGGTGGCCGAGGGAGGGGAAACCGGACTCGGAAGGGATTGGGGATGGAAGAGGAAGTAGTAGGTCAAGAGGACGAGTAGGAGGGAAGCGAGCAGGTGGAGCTTGGACGGCGGGGACAGCGGTGGACACCGCGGTATTGGTGGTGACTGTGGGGCTCGTGACGGTCGTGGTGATAGAGGCATGCGTGTCCTGTATGGCTTGCTGTGGTAAAGGGATAGGGTCGGAAGACGGTTATACTTCATAGAATGTAAGCTAGACGAGACAGCACCATCAGGTCCCCCCAGACACACATACACCTCTCATCATTGCATCGCTGTGAGTCCTGTACTAGTCACCTGTAACTTGTACTGGTCTGTATGGTGGGAACATGCATGATTTTGGCCCATGCTACTGTTAAGTACATTTGTGCGCCTTTTCCTCGCTTTATTTCCCCACCCACATTTACTCTAAATATATCGTGCTCGATCGTCAGACACAGGCACTCAATGATTTTCCTAAGTGCAGTGCAGCTTCGTGTTGCATTACGTATTTCATCCCGGGGCATATTGATCTTCCACGCTCGCTCCCCACACAAGGAACGCTAAGTACGTGGAGGACACATAAAAGCCTCGCTTGAAAGACGTACACAGATCTTCCGATGACAAGAGTGTGGCGGCATATTAAGGAAGTAAGGAAGGCGCCAAGTACAGTCGATGGCGGCCTGCATACAGGGAGGAAAGTCGTCGAAGAGCAATGCCGCCAAGGTAGAAAAGCGCCCAGCAGGGAGGACAAGTAAAGAAGGAAGGTTGTCAATATCAACAGACATACCGGCGCAGTTCCATAAGTACGACAGTAGCGATCAAGTTTGACAGGGAGGTTTAAATAAGTAATACGCAAATTTACTTGCAGGTCACATTTCTTGTACTTTTTGATGTGACGTAAGCAGGATACACCTTAGCATAAATTGGCTTAAAGTTCTCCGCTTCGGCAGACTTAAACAAGTCATGACGAGTGCCAATGGCATAAACTCGTGGACGAGTAGACCGTCTCCTACTGCGAGATGGACAAGTGTAACTGTCTCTCATCCTCTCCCACCATCTCTAAAGCTGCTCTCTACTCTTCATTTTGTCCCTCCTTCCAGCTGCAATTGCAGTTCTGCGGTATTCTCTAACTTCGCCACGCCGCTCAGCACGCGCTTACTTTCCTTATAAAATTATGCACGGTGTTTACTAGCTGCATCTCCCTCTTCCATCAAAAACTACTAAGTGCGAAGGCACTGTGAGCGCTTGACAAACGTCGGAAGAAAATGACTGACGTACATCAACTATATATGCTTCACCATGCCAGACTTTTCTTCTATCCGAGGCCACCTCCATTCCATAAGCCTAGCTAAATAGATATAGATATATATCTCTCTTTTATATTTTTTTCTTCCGGATGAGGTCTTAAACATACATGTGTGTGCCGTACAACTTGCGCTCCTGGCCCGAGTGTCGCAACTCATAACTCTGCGAATACCCGACCTGCCCATTCTCGGCCTTGGCCTGCTCAACGGGAGGGGATGGAACGTGAGTGAAATGCCGAGTGACCAACTACCACATGCCACTTGCGCGTGCATGCATGAGTCCCTTGTCGTACCTGGAAGAAGTAGTCGGCAGGGATCATTTCTTCGACGAAAACCATGTCAACCGTGGCGTGGCCCTCCTCGTCCGTCATGACGCTCTGCAGCTTATGCACCACGTGCTCGGCCGTCTCATGTTCCTACAGGACAGGAGAGGGGGAAAGGAGTTGGTTGAGCATCATTTTAGCCAAAATGAGAGAGAAAGGACAGGGGACGAAGCAGGGGAAGACGAGTCTTAGTCAGATACGTTACACCAGCCACCGAAACTGCCCCATATTCTGTCTCCCCGTCCCTTCCTGCCCTCCCTCTCCTCCCTTCCCTCCCTATTTTCTCTTGTATACATACCTTGAAGCGGTAGAGGTCAAGTTGAAGGGTGGTCGACGCAGGAAAGTTCTCGAGGTACATGTGGTAGGTCTTGCCGTACTTCGCGTGGGTCACGGGCACGGCCGTTTGCTCTGGGTCCACCAGCACGGCTGAATGGCTGCCCAAAGACCGGTGCCGGGCCGTTAGGTGCAACTGGAGAGAAGGAGAAAAGGGAGACAATATGGCGCAACGCACGCCAGGCGAGAGGGCCGAGTGAATAGAACGTAGAGAAAACAAAGGTATTGACTTTGGAAGATGAAACGTACCGGAGAATTGTAGGCGGGGACAAAAAGCTCGTTCGTGCTGATAATGTCTACATGGCCCAGCTCGATGCCCTGGGTGTGAGGAAGGGAGAGGAAAGAGGGCGTGGATGAGATGGCGGCATGGAAAGAGAGACGTATATTATAATGTAATCCTGCCCGCGAAGAAGGACAACTCATAACTAGGACCTCTTTTCCTCTTTTTGTTCAACTCCCCTTGCTTCTCCATGCACGTAGACGTACCGACATGGTGGCGTAGGCCGCCTTGATGTTCTGCGCCAAGCGGCCCTCCCGCGCCTCATCCGCGCTCCCGTCCAAGCCTGCCCGCACAATGTCCATGGCCTCCTTGGTCGTCGTCATCAGCACCATCTACATTCAAAAAGAGGAAAAGAGGGAGTGAAAGACGAGAGAAGAAGAGAAAAGGGACGATGAGTTGCTGATGATGAATATTGAAACACGACGACAGAGGCGCCATACATGCTCACTTCTCTTTCACATTCCTGCTCGCATTCATCTTTGCGTTCCCCGTTCCATCCTTTCGCCTTTCCTTCCGTCTTCTCGCACATACCTCGACGGTGTGTGTCTTGCTGAAGTCCTGGTCCTCATACAGGCTGCGGGCCCGGGCCTGCTGATGTTCGCCGAACTGGGGGTCAAGCTCGCCGTGGTACAGGTTCACCTGCGTGGTAGGTGGAAACAAAGGAAAGGAAGGAGTGACGAAGCGGATCAGAAAGTCGTGCAGCGAGCCAAACACAAGACGTCGGCTTTAGATTGGACAGAGCAAAATACGCCACCCCAAAATCACTCTATATACTTCTGTACTCACAATAATAGAGTCTTTGTCCTCGCTGGCGCCCTGCAGCTCGGCCACGGCCGCCACCACCGCCTCTTGCAGCTCGGGTAGGTCCAGGGCATCCACGTCAGCCTCGGAGGTGGTAGTGATGGTGGCCATCATAATGTGATGGTCGTCGTACTTGAGCGCCTCGGTGTCCCCAGGAATGCTGGCGCTGTAGGATGGAAGGTAAGGGGAGTAGGTTGAGATGGATGCGTGACTGCCTGTGTTGGTGGCCATGGTCACAGACTGTCCTTAATCTTCATGCAGGCACATCTCTTTTTCTTTCTCACACTTGTTCTCCGTTGCGTTGCCTTTCTTTGCCTCTACTTACTTGCTCGACATTCTCTGGTTGTTCGGCATGATCAAGTTGGCGCAGTCGTCCTCCACCTGGCACCCGCCGAGTCCGCCACCTTGCGCGCTGTGCGTGTATTGGGGTGTATATGTGGGGGTTGGGTTGAATGTGAGCTCGGTACTTACTGGGCCAAGGTGAGTGTGACTGCATTTCGTCGTCCTTCTCTTTTTTGGGGGATCCATTGTACGTACCCCGGCACATTGCACATCCCGCAGTAGCCGTCCGTCTTGGATGCGATTTCGAAAGCGGCTACCTCCGTCTCCCTCTCAATGGCCGGTAGGCGGCCAGGGAGATTCATGCTACCTATCTGCGCCTGCATCCTGTCAAACGTCTGGGACAAGGACAAAGGGGGACACAGGGTGAAAGATGAAAAGTGAGCAAGTGGTACAATATTCATTCGCGTCTCGCCTATGGTCCACCTTCCCGAATAGCGGCTGCTTTCGCTCTTCGACCTACCCTCGCCCACTTACATCCAACCACTGAGGGGGCACAAGGTTCTCGAACCTCTTGCGGTCGAAGGTGGTGCGCGAGACATTGGCGGCTAGCACAGAGATGTCCTGTTAGAGAGAAGAAACCAACAAACGAGGAAGAACAGATCAGAGCAAGAACAAGACATACCTCTCTTCTCGAGTACGCTCTAAGTATGACCGACCAACACATCCAGCCAGACGATTCTTTCCCTCCCTTGCTTCCAACGTCTTGACGTACCATGGGGTTCATTGCCGAGGCCTTCAGATTGCGGTCGCCACTGGTGCTGTTTTCGGCCTCCTCGGCGTCAAGGTGATCGCGGTGCCATAGGTTGGTGGCGTGGCGGCGGACCTGCGTGGGCAGATGCCGAGTGTGACCACCCTGTTCGAAGAAAGCGCGGAGCTCACGCTGTTTTGCCGAAAGCTGGCGCTTGGACGATGCTCGTGACAGGCGAGGGCCCGTGCGTTCGGGGGCCATGAGGGTACGGGGCGCCTTAGGACCGGGCGAGGTACGAGCCTTGGACGCGGCGACGGCCGCAGGACCTCGGCGCTTGTCGGAAAGGGCGCGAGCTCGGCCTTCCTCGCCACCAGAACTGGCACCGTCGTTTCCTCCCTCGTAGCCGAAGGCCAGGTTGACTGTCAAGGGCGGGGTATTAAGGACAGATAGTGAGTAGTATCCAATCAGACTTGTTTGTTCCCCTTCCGCTTGTCCAGCCTACCATCGCTAGCACTTACTAAGCTTCATGCAGCCCTGCACGGGGGCTACGAATGTGGGCAATGTGTAGAGAGAACGGTCCGTGGTAAGCGCGCGGGCACGACCTTCTCCTCCCTCGGCACCGGAGGAAAGAGAACCTGTAGCACCGCTTTCGGATTCACAAGTGCCCTGATGAGGGCCGAAGGGGAAGCGACGCGTATAAATAGGAGACGGAAAGAAAGGGGGATGAGTGTGTGAGTTATTTATCCTAATCCTGATGCATCCCATTTCAATCCATATAAGTGTAGTCCTCATCTCGACCCTTACTTTCCCCTCTCTGGTCTTTTACCTACCATGACAAAGAATTCGGTCACGCGCGAGACGCGGGGCCCGTAGAAGTCGATGATAGGCGTGGCCCACACGACCATGGCCCCAGCACCCACGTAGAGTACCTCCCCCAATGTCCGTGAAAACTCAAATACATTGGCATCAATAACCGGTGAGGCGATCCAAGAAATGAAGCCAGCTACGATGGAAGGAAAGAGAAAGAGATAAGAGGATAATCTTAAAGCAGGGACCCTAACCGTACCGAAGAGATAACATCTAATCTGTCTCTTCCTCTTCTCCCTATCTCCTTACCATCATTGGCGATGTACTCGCCCAACATGAAGACGGCGGCGATGGCGACAAATTCCACGAGAACCACACCTGTAAATGACCCGTACCCAGCGCCAATATAGAGACTGCCGCCCTGTGAGAGAAGACCCAAAAAGTGGAAAGGCACATGCGTATGAGAGACCAAGGTAATGGATCAGAGCACCTTTAAGACTGTTTTCCTTCCTTCCTCCCCTTTTTCTTCTCCTCATATGTTTCCGTACCTGACCGTTCTCACTTGCTTGGGACAGATATTCGGCACTGGGGTTGCCTGTTCCGATGTAGACGCCCGATCCCAGGAAAGTTGTTTCACCAAGCACAGCCTACGGGAAAAGAAGATCCGGTAAGTCAAGGATACGGGCATCAGCGTAAGAGGTTGAAGCAACAATATAGGGAAAGCGAAAGAGAATGAGGTAAGTGGACCAGGAATACATAAGAAAACGTCACCAGCACGTACAAACATAAGAAGGCCGTTATACTCATTGAATGGACAGCCAGTTTGGATGAGTACGCCCGCTCCGACCGTGTACTCGAAACCCACGCCAAATGTCGCACCCAGTGCGAAGGCTTCCATGTTATTCACACCCGTCAAGATCATAGCTCCTGGAAAGGGGAAGGGGTGAAGGAAAGGTGAATGATGGTGAAGAGGGAACGGAAGATGGAAGAGAATACGAGTACGGGTCTCGATTTCCGATGAGGCGGTAAGGTCAGGCATCCCTTCTCATCCCTTTGTTACCTCCCAAGACGTTCAGCTCGCCCGTGCCCGTGAAGAGGACGGCAGCCGAGTACTCGCTGATAACAGAGACCGTCATGGCCATCACACCGCCTGTCGGTACAAGGAACAGGAAAAGAACCGAGGCGCGGTAAAAAGGAGTAATTAAGATATAAGATCATACAAAGAACCTGCGCAGACTTGCTTCCCATTCTTCAAAGCCCCTGCATAATTCAAAATACCCGCTGAAGCGTGTATACCTGCCACGAGGAAGCCCTGTGCCATGCAGTTTTCATTGACGACGCCATTGTTCTCCATAAATGTGTTGAAAGTGTACGTAGAGAGACCCGCGAACTGAGCAACAAACTGTGAGGGTTGAGTCAAAGTGATACGTCAGTACAAAGTGAGTCATGGTCATACCTGGATGACTCTAGGTACATTTCTGTTTCTTTGCACCCTTCCTCTTCTGCACTTACCAATCCTACGCCATTCTCCACCCCCAGTAACGTGTTCTCCAAAAATGTACAGCCCGTAAAGGTCAGGATCCCGCCCAGCTGCAGGACGTTGGCGCCAATGAAAAGGGTGTTGCCGAAAGCATACAACACGGTCAAGTCAAAGAACATGCAGCCGATGAAGTCTGGTATGGAGGGATATTTAAGCGGGCGGTTAAGAGACAAGAAGGTTTTGACAGTATGCTCACACGGGCCTTAAAAAGACATGATATAAAGTATGGATCCATTCACACAGTCTTTCCATCGTGCGTCACACACATGGGAGCCTCTTTCCTCTTCACATACCAATCTGTCCGCCCACCGCGAAGACGTGACCGCCATAGATGCGGTAGACCTCACGACCCAGGGTACGCCGAATATTGCGCTCAATGCCCGACTCAAGATCTGGGTCATCGATAAAGAGAACACCCGTAAATTTTGCGCCCAAGGCATCCGAATCAATCATGACACTGCCACCCCGAATCTCGTTCACCTTGCCCGTGGGTGCAGTGTTCGCGAAGCGCTCAAAAGGCAAGGGATCCCGAAAAATACCATCGCTCATCAGCTGTTGCACGAATCGCAGGTCCAGGAAGCCACCAGCGGTGACATGCCACGTGCGCACAGACTCTTCACCGTCAAGAACGGGCAGAATGCTGGGGTTTCCCATAACCACCACGCGGCGTCGGACAAAGATCTCCTCCTCAATCTCGAAGATCTTACCGGGGGCAAGGTAAACAATGCTGCATGCTTTGTTCTACGAGTCGAGAATGATTGAAAGGATCGAGGAAAAGAAAAAGGTCGATGAACGAGATAGAATTGGACAACCCCCCAGAACAAATCATACCTCAACGGCGTCCTTGAGCTCGTCAAAGTCGGCGGCGAAACAGGAATCCTCGGGCAAGCCTTCCAAGCCACCGCCCGCCACTGCCAACCCCATCTGGACATCTACCAAAAAATCAGGCGGAGTGCCGGAGGTTTTGGCCTCGGCGGCCTCGTCCGATACTTTGTAAGCTGCCTCTCCGGCCTTATTCGTGACGAAAGTCAACCCAGGACCTGCCGCAGTACCTGTCGGCAGTGTGGAGTCGCTCGCCTGTGCGTGTGGTGTGATGTTTCAGCGAAAAAAACGCCAGCAAGACATGCATCCTAGATACTGGAATATGAACATTGATTCTTGGAACGTACCTGCTGCGTAGTCGTCATGGACGTTTCTGGCACCTTGATGTCGGCCTGTGTTAGTTTTTATAAAGAGATCGTGGTCGGTTGCAAAAACCTTTGCAGCTCGGTTTCTTTCTCCGACACGTACCGGCGCTTCACTCGTTGTCGTCGCAGTGTCAAACATCAAAGAGAAAGGGACAGTTGTGTCACCCATCGGTGTCGTCTGTGCTCCGGACCTCCCGGCTGACTTGTTTTGGTCCTGTGTGCGTGTGTGCGTGTAGGTGTAAAGGCGAGGAGATGAGGCGGGCATGCAACATGTGGCTTATACGTACCCACGTATCCTCAGCTCCTTTCTGCTTGCTTACCTTGCCCCCCGAAACGATGGCTATAGTGGCCACCAGGCCCGCAACGAGCACGACGGCTAAGGCTGCGAGGCCTACACGCCTCCTCCGAGTCTGGCCGTCTCCGGGACCGCTCGCATGTGCTGCGGCCATGCTGGATGCACTTTGAAGCTGTAAGCTGTCTATAGGATATTTTTCACGTGTATGGAGTGCAAATTGAGAGTTGGTGCCTGTGGTGTGGTTGGTATGGCGGCATGCAATGGGCCTCTCATGCCATGCGTTCAACGCCTCGTTGAGCGAACGGCCCGATGGCCAACGACCGCAACCTGCTCCGAATTCCCGCGGTTTTAGGGCCGTGCTTTGAGGAGATGAGGACTTTTTGAGAGGACAAGAAGGATTCTTTTGTCAGCGAGGGGATGCAAATTGCCAATTGCAAAGAGCCCCCGGAAATGCAAAGAGAGGGCACGCGCCCCGACGAGAGAGAGGTGAGGCTGCTACCTGCCAAATCACTGACTGGCCCATTGCCGACGTCTTCAAGCAAAACATGGTCCGGTCCATAAGCACATCTAGGTTTGCCCCTGGACATCGAGCAAATGTGCATGTGGAAGGACACAGATGTGTTGTGTTCTTCTTTGGATGGTGTGCGAGGGAGAGAATGAGCAGCGACAAGAGATCTTGGCGCGTGCCTAGGAGACTTCTCTCACAGCGCATGGAAACAGCAACGGTCGTGTGCGACCTGAAGCGTTCTTCAGCTACTTATAAGACGCCATTGCTTACCATGCGACCTTACCTTGGGCATGATACATGTACTTGGTGAAAGAAAGAGATATAAATAAGCATTCCATGTATACCCCTCAACCAAAACATGGACATTCTTTATATCCACACCACTGCCAGATCAATCTATAAATCATGCGAAGGTCAATGGCGACCCGGGGCATCCTGATGCTCCTGGTGGCTTGCGTGTGCGGCAGCGTCCAAGGCCAGCTTTCGGCGCGTAAGAAGATAGCATCAGGCTCCAGCAAGGCAGGCGTGGCCGAGGCGTGGGACCAGATGGGGGAGCAGGTCAAGGCCAACGCGGAGGCAGTCAAGGCAGCCATGCCAGGCCGTAAGTAGAACGAAGAAGTGGGAGAAGGTTGAGACATTGATGCCTGCACGCGCACACCCATCTACAACATTTTCGTTTCCCCTACACTTTTCCTTTTCTATCGCTCTCTCCAGTCTTGGATCCCGTGGGCTCGACGAGCAAGCTGGCCTTTTTCCAGGCCGTGAAGAAGGCTGGCGGCGTGGACGCCATCGAGTTATTCGACACTGTCATCAAGAGCAAGGCCTTTGAGGTAGGCACAATCTCAATGTGTGTCTCTGTGTATGTGTATGTGTATGTCTACGTGTGTGTGCGTGTAGGGTGTGTGATACTCTCTAATTCCTTGCATTTCTCTCTCTTACACGTCCCTCACTTTCCCTCCTTCCTTATCTTCTTTCCGCCCTTCTTCCTAACACCAGAAAATCCTGGAGAACGTGGAGGTGCAGCACCGGTTGATGGAGGAAATTCCCATCCTCGGAGCCATTCCAGGCTTTCTGGAGGTGAAGGGCCGACGCCTCAGCGACGAGGAGGTGCGGTGCAGCGGGAAGGAGGGGAGGGGGTGAGGGAGGAATTTCGTTGGTTGAGCGTATTTCCTTTACAATCATAATCATCGACCTTGCGCTTTACCACCTCCTCCTCTATATTCAGACCAAGGCCGGGTTTAGGAAGGGCATGCAAAACATGTGGAACATGATGAAGACTGTGGCCGAACACGCCAAGGTAAGCCTTCCTTCCGCCCTCCCTCCTTCCCTGTCTTTCCCTTTCTCATCCGCCCTCCTGCTTCCCCTATTTTTGATTCCAGGACCCCACACTCATGAACACAAAGCTGGTGGAACTCTCAAAGTCCGATGACCCTGAGATTTTGGTAAGGAGACGTGGGAAAAGACGGAAGAGAAGAAGGGCGCTTCCTCTCCATCCACAACCACCGACTACCTCTCTTCAGTCTCTGTCCCTCACGTATTTCCCTCGCCACCTTTTGTTTTCCCTTATTCTGCTCTTTAGGCGCTATTCAAGGCAGCGGGTGAGAACGACGAGGCCTCGATAATGGAGCTGCAGAACATGGTGGCCGCCGACCTTTACCCCGGTACGAGGCAATGAAGGAGAGAGGGAGGGAAGGAGGGATGGAGGGAGGGAGGGACAGCAAAGAAGCGACGCCAAAGAGTCACGTCACTCACTTTATGCTATTACTCTTATCTATGCATAGGCGTGGACGTGTCTGTCATGCGTGACATCCTGGACGCACAGAGCTTCGACAAGATCTTGTCCTTCCCCGAGCTCTCCCGCTTCGTCGACCAGGACCCCTACCTAGCCAAGGTGCTGAGGACGCCCAAGTAAAGGCGTGTAGGCACGAAATAATATTTTAATAAAGTATTCAAGAGAGGGAAATGGTAGGTTGAGAAAACTGTGATTTCAAGGAGGGGATGAGGGAGGATAAAGCAAGAGGTAATAGGACAAGAAGCTATGGCCGTCGACGAAGATGCAAAGTATATTATTGATTGCTTGCCAAAGAGTGAATCTAAGAGAACTCTTTCGGGTGCCCAGATGTCGAACGAAGGATAAAGAAGGAATTATGGCATCAAGTGTGCGGCTGCGTCGTTCTACTCTGTATCTTCTTCTTTGTCTTTTTCCCTCGGTGCTCTTTTTTGTTGTGCCTTGTCTAAAAGTGGGCTGTACGAGTTAACACCGACTCCTGGCCCATAAAGCAAGTACTCAATGCCCCTCGTTTTACTGGCATGTATCTTATTTTCTTTATTTTTTACGCTCAATCCATAGAGATGAATGAGCATAATTTCCTCTGACATACCCCATTGTAGCAGATAAAAAGCTGCACGAACATATCTATATTTCGTCGCATCCTCTTGTTTATGAGCTGCAGCTTTCTCTCGCCCTCCTTTCGATGAGGTCTTAAACATACATGTGTGTGCCGTACAACTTGCGCTCCTGGCCCGAGTGTCGCAACTCATAACTCTGCGAATACCCGACCTGCCCATTCTCGGCCTTGGCCTGCTCAACGGGAGGGGATGGAACGTGAGTGAAATGCCGAGTGACCAACTACCACATGCCACTTGCGCGTGCATGCATGAGTCCCTTGTCGTACCTGGAAGAAGTAGTCGGCAGGGATCATTTCTTCGACGAAAACCATGTCAACCGTGGCGTGGCCCTCCTCGTCCGTCATGACGCTCTGCAGCTTATGCACCACGTGCTCGGCCGTCTCATGTTCCTACAGGACAGGAGAGGGGGAAAGGAGTTGGTTGAGCATCATTTTAGCCAAAATGAGAGAGAAAGGACAGGGGACGAAGCAGGGGAAGACGAGTCTTAGTCAGATACGTTACACCAGCCACCGAAACTGCCCCATATTCTGTCTCCCCGTCCCTTCCTGCCCTCCCTCTCCTCCCTTCCCTCCCTATTTTCTCTTGTATACATACCTTGAAGCGGTAGAGGTCAAGTTGAAGGGTGGTCGACGCAGGAAAGTTCTCGAGGTACATGTGGTAGGTCTTGCCGTACTTCGCGTGGGTCACGGGCACGGCCGTTTGCTCTGGGTCCACCAGCACGGCTGAATGGCTGCCCAAAGACCGGTGCCGGGCCGTTAGGTGCAACTGGAGAGAAGGAGAAAAGGGAGACAATATGGCGCAACGCACGCCAGGCGAGAGGGCCGAGTGAATAGAACGTAGAGAAAACAAAGGTATTGACTTTGGAAGATGAAACGTACCGGAGAATTGTAGGCGGGGACAAAAAGCTCGTTCGTGCTGATAATGTCTACATGGCCCAGCTCGATGCCCTGGGTGTGAGGAAGGGAGAGGAAAGAGGGCGTGGATGAGATGGCGGCATGGAAAGAGAGACGTATATTATAATGTAATCCTGCCCGCGAAGAAGGACAACTCATAACTAGGACCTCTTTTCCTCTTTTTGTTCAACTCCCCTTGCTCCATGCACGTAGACGTACCGACATGGTGGCGTAGGCCGCCTTGATGTTCTGCGCCAAGCGGCCCTCCCGCGCCTCATCCGCGCTCCCGTCCAAGCCTGCCCGCACAATGTCCATGGCCTCCTTGGTCGTCGTCATCAGCACCATCTACATTCAAAAAGAGGAAAAGAGGGAGTGAAAGACGAGAGAAGAAGAGAAAAGGGACGATGAGTTGCTGATGATGAATATTGAAACACGACGACAGAGGCGCCATACATGCTCACTTCTCTTTCACATTCCTGCTCGCATTCATCTTTGCGTTCCCCGTTCCATCCTTTCGCCTTTCCTTCCGTCTTCTCGCACATACCTCGACGGTGTGTGTCTTGCTGAAGTCCTGGTCCTCATACAGGCTGCGGGCCCGGGCCTGCTGATGTTCGCCGAACTGGGGGTCAAGCTCGCCGTGGTACAGGTTCACCTGCGTGGTAGGTGGAAACAAAGGAAAGGAAGGAGTGACGAAGCGGATCAGAAAGTCGTGCAGCGAGCCAAACACAAGACGTCGGCTTTAGATTGGACAGAGCAAAATACGCCACCCCAAAATCACTCTATATACTTCTGTACTCACAATAATAGAGTCTTTGTCCTCGCTGGCGCCCTGCAGCTCGGCCACGGCCGCCACCACCGCCTCTTGCAGCTCGGGTAGGTCCAGGGCATCCACGTCAGCCTCGGAGGTGGTAGTGATGGTGGCCATCATAATGTGATGGTCGTCGTACTTGAGCGCCTCGGTGTCCCCAGGAATGCTGGCGCTGTAGGATGGAAGGTAAGGGGAGTAGGTTGAGATGGATGCGTGACTGCCTGTGTTGGTGGCCATGGTCACAGACTGTCCTTAATCTTCATGCAGGCACATCTCTTTTTCTTTCTCACACTTGTTCTCCGTTGCGTTGCCTTTCTTTGCCTCTACTTACTTGCTCGACATTCTCTGGTTGTTCGGCATGATCAAGTTGGCGCAGTCGTCCTCCACCTGGCACCCGCCGAGTCCGCCACCTTGCGCGCTGTGCGTGTATTGGGGTGTATATGTGGGGGTTGGGTTGAATGTGAGCTCGGTACTTACTGGGCCAAGGTGAGTGTGACTGCATTTCGTCGTCCTTCTCTTTTTTGGGGGATCCATTGTACGTACCCTGGCACATTGCACATCCCGCAGTAGCCGTCCGTCTTGGATGCGATTTCGAAAGCGGCTACCTCCGTCTCCCTCTCAATGGCCGGTAGGCGGCCAGGGAGATTCATGCTACCTATCTGCGCCTGCATCCTGTCAAACGTCTGGGACAAGGACAAAGGGGGACACAGGGTGAAAGATGAAAAGTGAGCAAGTGGTACAATATTCATTCGCGTCTCGCCTATGGTCCACCTTCCCGAATAGCGGCTGCTTTCGCTCTTCGACCTACCCTCGCCCACTTACATCCAACCACTGAGGGGGCACAAGGTTCTCGAACCTCTTGCGGTCGAAGGTGGTGCGCGAGACATTGGCGGCTAGCACAGAGATGTCCTGTTAGAGAGAAGAAACCAACAAACGAGGAAGAACAGATCAGAGCAAGAACAAGACATACCTCTCTTCTCGAGTACGCTCTAAGTATGACCGACCAACACATCCAGCCAGACGATTCTTTCCCTCCCTTGCTTCCAACGTCTTGACGTACCATGGGGTTCATTGCCGAGGCCTTCAGATTGCGGTCGCCACTGGTGCTGTTTTCGGCCTCCTCGGCGTCAAGGTGATCGCGGTGCCATAGGTTGGTGGCGTGGCGGCGGACCTGCGTGGGCAGATGCCGAGTGTGACCACCCTGTTCGAAGAAAGCGCGGAGCTCACGCTGTTTTGCCGAAAGCTGGCGCTTGGACGATGCTCGTGACAGGCGAGGGCCCGTGCGTTCGGGGGCCATGAGGGTACGGGGCGCCTTAGGACCGGGCGAGGTACGAGCCTTGGACGCGGCGACGGCCGCAGGACCTCGGCGCTTGTCGGAAAGGGCGCGAGCTCGGCCTTCCTCGCCACCAGAACTGGCACCCTCGTTACCCTTCTCGTAGCCGAAGGCCAGGTTGACTGTCAAGGGCGGAGTGAGGGGGAAAAATAGTGAATATACTCCAATAAGATCTCCCGTTGTTCACACCCTCTGTTCCCCTTCCGTTTCGCCTATTATCTCTTCCTGCCATCGCTAGCACTTACTAAGCTTCATGCAGCCCTGCACGGGGGCCACAAATGTAGGCAGATTATAGAGAGAACGGTCCGTCGTCAGCGCGCGGGCACGACCCTCCTCTACTATTACGCCCCCCTGATTGACACCCACAGGAGAGCCTTCAGACTCGCAGGTGCCCTGATAAGGGCGGAAAGGGGAAGGAGACGGGAAAAGATGAGGGAGGAGGGGATGTGGAGAAGATCATCTACTTGTATCCTGATGCATCAAATTTCAATCCATGTGAGTGTAGTCTTCGTCCCGGCCTCCACTTTCTTCTCTCCGGTCCTTCACTTACCATGACGAAGAATTCGGACACGCGCGTGACGCGGGGCCCGTAGAACTCAACAAGAGGTGTGGCCCATACGACCATGGCCCCAGCCCCCACGTATATGACTTCTCCCAATGTCCGCGAAAACTCGATCGCGCTTGCCTCACAAATCGGCGAGGCAATCCAAGTAATGAAGCCGGCTAGGAAGAGGAAGAGAGGAAGAAATAAGAGAATGACTTTAAAGAATGACTTGTCTGAAGGACAGGTATTCGATTTATTACAAGGTGAACAAGGGAAACAGAAATATTCTCTTTCGTCTTTGAGTCTCCACACTCTCTCTTCTTACCGTCATTGGCGATATATTCACCCAACATAAAGACGGCGGCGAGGGCGATAAATTCGACGAGAACAATGCCCGTAAAGGATCCGTACCCAGCGCCAATGAAGAGATTGCCACCCTGTGAGAAAAGACGGGAAGTGTGGAAAGGCGAGTGTATATGTGAGATGAAGGGATCACAGCACCTTGAGAGCCAGCTTTTTTCTTCATTCCTTCTGGGTTTCCTTCATGAGTCTTCATACCTGACCGTTTTCGCTTGCTTGGGACAGATACTCAGCGTACGGGTTGCCTGTTCCGATGTAGACACCCGATCCTAGGAAAGTGACTTCTCCAAGCGTTGCCTACGGGAAAAAAAGATCCGGTGAATCAAGGGTACGGGTATCAGTATAGGAGGTCGAAGGAGACAGGAAGGAGAAGGAAGGCGTGATTGGCCCGAAGTAAATTGTGAAATATAGCATAAGCACGTACAAACATAAGAATTCCATTATACTCATTGAATGGACAGCCAGTGGAGATAAGTGCGCCCGCTCCGACCGTGTACTCGAAACCCACGCCAAATGTCGTGCCTAGTGCGAAGGCTTCCAAATTGTTCACACCCGTCAAGATCATAGCTCCTGGAAAAGGAAAGAATAGAAAGGAAGGTGGTAAAGCGGAAGGGAAAACGATTTGTGACCGCTTAGGTTGCCGATGACGCGGTAAGGTCAGGCATCCCTTCTCATCCCTTTCTTACCTCCCAAGACGTTCAGCTCGCCCGTGCCTGTAAAGACGACGGCAGCCGAGTACTCGCTAATTTGGGAAACCGTCATGGCCATCACACCGCCTGTCGGTACAAGGAACAGGAAAAGAACCGAGGCGCGGTAAAAAGGAGTAATTAAGATATAAGATCATACAAAGAACCTGCGCAGACTTGCTTCCCATTCTTCAAAGCCCCTGCATAATTCAAAATACCCGCTGAAACGTGTATACCTGCCACGAGGAAGCCCTGTGCCATGCAGTTTTCATTGACGATGCCATTGTTCTCCATAAATGTGTTGAAAGTGTACGTAGAGAGACCCGCGAACTGAGCAACAAACTGTGAGGGTTGAGTCAAAGTGATACGTCAGTACAAAGTGAGTCATGGTCATACCTGGATGACTCTAGGTACATTTCTGTTTCTTTGCACCCTTCCTCTTCTGCACTCTGCACTTACCAATCCTACGCCATTCTCCACCCCCAGTACCGTGTTCTCCAAAAATGTACAGCCCGTAAAGGTCAGGATCCCGCCCAGCTGCAGGACGTTGGCGCCAATGAAAAGGGTGTTGCCGAAAGCATACAACACGGTCAAGTCAAAGAACATGCAGCCGATGAAGTCTGGTATGGAGGGATATTTAAGCGGGCGGTTAAGAGACAAGAAGGTTTTGACAGTATGCTCACACGGGCCTTAAAAAGACATGATATAAAGTATGGATCCATTCACACAGTCTTTCCATCGTGCGTCACACACATGGGAGCCTCTTTCCTCTTCACATACCAATCTGTCCGCCCACCGCGAAGACGTGACCGCCATAGATGCGGTAGACCTCACGACCCAGGGTACGCCGAATATTGCGCTCAATGCCCGACTCAAGATCTGGGTCATCGATAAAGAGAACACCCGTAAATTTTGCGCCCAAGGCATCCGAATCAATCATGACACTGCCACCCCGAATCTCGTTCACCTTGCCCGTGGGTGCAGTGTTCGCGAAGCGCTCAAAAGGCAAGGGATCCCGAAAAATACCATCGCTCATCAGCTGTTGCACGAATCGCAGGTCCAGGAAGCCACCAGCGGTGACATGCCACGTGCGCACAGACTCTTCACCGTCAAGAACGGGCAGAATGCTGGGGTTTCCCATAACCACCACGCGGCGTCGGACAAAGATCTCCTCCTCAATCTCGAAGATCTTACCGGGGGCAAGGTAAACAATGCTGCATGCTTTGTTCTACGAGTCGAGAATGATTGAAAGGATCGAGGAAAAGAAAAAGGTCGATGAACGAGATAGAATTGGACAACCCCCCAGAACAAATCATACCTCAACGGCGTCCTTGAGCTCGTCAAAGTCGGCGGCGAAACAGGAATCCTCGGGCAAGCCTTCCAAGCCACCGCCCGCCACTGCCAACCCCATCTGGACATCTACCAAAAAATCAGGCGGAGTGCCGGAGGTTTTGGCCTCGGCGGCCTCGTCCGATACTTTGTAAGCTGCCTCTCCGGCCTTATTCGTGACGAAAGTCAACCCAGGACCTGCCGCAGTACCTGTCGGCAGTGTGGAGTCGCTCGCCTGTGCGTGTGGTGTGATGTTTCAGCGAAAAAAACGCCAGCAAGACATGCATCCTAGATACTGGAATATGAACATTGATTCTTGGAACGTACCTGCTGCGTAGTCGTCATGGACGTTTCTGGCACCTTGATGTCGGCCTGTGTTAGTTTTTATAAAGAGATCGTGGTCGGTTGCAAAAACCTTTGCAGCTCGGTTTCTTTCTCCGACACGTACCGGCGCTTCACTCGTTGTCGTCGCAGTGTCAAACATCAAAGAGAAAGGGACAGTTGTGTCACCCATCGGTGTCGTCTGTGCTCCGGACCTCCCGGCTGACTTGTTTTGGTCCTGTGTGCGTGTGTGCGTGTGGGTGTAAAGGCGAGGAGATGAGGCGGGCATGCAACATGTGGCTTATACGTACCCACGTATCCTCAGCTCCTTTCTGCTTGCTTACCTTGCCCCCCGAAACGATGGCTATAGTGGCCACCAGGCCCGCAACGAGCACGACGGCTAAGGCTGCGAGGCCTACACGCCTCCTCCGAGTCTGGCCGTCTCCGGGACCGCTCGCATGTGCTGCGGCCATGCTAGATGCACTGTGAAAGCTGTCTATAGGATGTATTTATAGATCGAGATTAGTTCGTCCTAGAGACACTTTGTATTCGGTGGGCGCAACGTTTTGGAAGGGTACTTCACATTGACATAGCGGTGGAAAGCTCCATGATCGTCAAGCCCCGCATTGTTTAAGAGATGAGCGTTGAAGGAGGCAGAGGCCAGCAAGGGTGCCAAGAGGTGGCGAGGCGATAGCGAGTGTCGTCTGACTATTACTTCTCAATCAGGAAAAACGCACGATCCTTTGAATATGGTCAAGAAACGTTCCCTCAAAAAAAGGCACGCTCGCTTGTGAACCGGCCACGCGCCATGGACTGATTAGAAATCGGGTCATAAATCAAGATGCTCTCTTGAGTGTACGTCTACATGGCGCGTGCCTCAAATGATCGACTCGTTGAGACGAAACAGGGAGAATCTCTGTGTTCAAACCCGCCGCTCTCCGATAAGGGGCGGTGAGTAGACAGGTACGGAGAGAATATAATAGTCAACACAACCTGTTAATGGTAGCCTATAATTACCACAACCTAGGATTTACTCTCTTCATTCACGTAATGGACGTCAAAGCAAGCAAAGCGCATGCCACGCTCTGACGCTCTATTATGTCGAGCACCTGTCGCCTGGCGACTTCTGCTCAGGCACTCATACAACAACGAAAATCACCTTCCCCCACTCGTGCTCCGCACACAGGTCAAAACAATGCAAAAATTAATGGCGACCCGGGGCATCCTGATGCTCCTGGTGGCTTGCGTGTGCGGCAGCGTCCAAGGCCAGCTTTCGGCGCGTAAGAAGATAGCATCAGGCTCCAGCAAGGCAGGCGTGGCCGAGGCGTGGGACCAGATGGGGGAGCAGGTCAAGGCCAACGCGGAGGCAGTCAAGGCAGCCATGCCAGGCCGTAAGTAGAACGAAGAAGTGGGAGAAGGTTGAGACATTGATGCCTGCACGCGCACACCCATCTACAACATTTTCGTTTCCCCTACACTTTTCCTTTTCTATCGCTCTCTCCAGTCTTGGATCCCGTGGGCTCGACGAGCAAGCTGGCCTTTTTCCAGGCCGTGAAGAAGGCTGGCGGCGTGGACGCCATCGAGTTATTCGACACTGTCATCAAGAGCAAGGCCTTTGAGGTAGGCACAATCTCAATGTGTGTCTCTGTGTATGTGTATGTGTATGTCTACGTGTGTGTGCGTGTAGGGTGTGTGATACTCTCTAATTCCTTGCATTTCTCTCTCTTACACGTCCCTCACTTTCCCTCCTTCCTTATCTTCTTTCCGCCCTTCTTCCTAACACCAGAAAATCCTGGAGAACGTGGAGGTGCAGCACCGGTTGATGGAGGAAATTCCCATCCTCGGAGCCATTCCAGGCTTTCTGGAGGTGAAGGGCCGACGCCTCAGCGACGAGGAGGTGCGGTGCAGCGGGAAGGAGGGGAGGGGGTGAGGGAGGAATTTCGTTGGTTGAGCGTATTTCCTTTACAATCATAATCATCGACCTTGCGCTTTACCACCTCCTCCTCTATATTCAGACCAAGGCCGGGTTTAGGAAGGGCATGCAAAACATGTGGAACATGATGAAGACTGTGGCCGAACACGCCAAGGTAAGCCTTCCTTCCGCCCTCCCTCCTTCCCTGTCTTTCCCTTTCTCATCCGCCCTCCTGCTTCCCCTATTTTTGATTCCAGGACCCCACACTCATGAACACAAAGCTGGTGGAACTCTCAAAGTCCGATGACCCTGAGATTTTGGTAAGGAGACGTGGGAAAAGACGGAAGAGAAGAAGGGCGCTTCCTCTCCATCCACAACCACCGACTACCTCTCTTCAGTCTCTGTCCCTCACGTATTTCCCTCGCCACCTTTTGTTTTCCCTTATTCTGCTCTCCAGGCGCTATTCAAGGCAGCGGGTGAGAACGACGAGGCCTCGATAATGGAGCTGCAGAACATGGTGGCCGCCGACCTTTACCCCGGTACGAGGCAATGAAGGAGAGAGGGAGGGAAGGAGGGATGGAGGGAGGGAGGGACAGCAAAGAAGCGACGCCAAAGAGTCACGTCACTCACTTTATGCTATTACTCTTATCTATGCATAGGCGTGGACGTGTCTGTCATGCGTGACATCCTGGACGCACAGAGCTTCGACAAGATCTTGTCCTTCCCCGAGCTCTCCCGCTTCGTCGACCAGGACCCCTACCTAGCCAAGGTGCTGAGGACGCCCAAGTAAAGGCGTGTAGGCACGAAATAATATTTTAATAAAGTATTCAAGAGAGGGAAATGGTAGGTTGAGAAAACTGTGATTTCAAGGAGGGGATGAGGGAGGATAAAGCAAGAGGTAATAGGACAAGAAGCTATGGCCGTCGACGAAGATGCAAAGTATGTTATTGATTGCTTGCCAAAAGGCAGGTTATAGAAAAATCCTTGGGATGTTTCTGCCTAGAAAGTCAAACAAACGAATGAAGAAATAACGATGTTACCAAATGCGCGGATGTGTCTTTATTGTGTGGTCTTTTCCTTCTTCTTGTGCTGTGAATCTCCCTCCCAAGATTGTAAATGCTCAACGCCCTTCGTTTTACAAGCATCAATATTTATCTTATACAAGATAAGTGGCACCGCCTTGATTTAGCGGCGTCCTACGTTTGGCCGGAGCGGGTCTCAAGTCGAGGAGGAGGGTACAAGGAGGTTTTTGAAATATTATACAAAATAATAACGGTAACGTTGAGATGGCCCGGCCCGGAGGCGCGTGCCTCCTGGTTCTCTCCCAAGATGTTGAAAAAGCTAGAGAGCACACGCCCCCATCTACTTCTACTTGCTACGATGCACCTAAAAATTCCATGACGGCGCATACCCACAACGTACTCCTTATTCATTCGTGATCCGCCAGCTATATTCAAGCCCCTTCTTGCCGTTGGAATGAGGCAGACACTACGTCGACCTCGACTTCCTTGTCCTCCTCCCCTATGTACGACATGTATCCGCATATATGAACCGTGGATCCCTGCTCTGTACTACTGACGACCCAATCTTACAAATTTCCATCCAGAGTACTGCCGGGCCTCACGAGAAATCGCCTACCCATCTACCATGCTTCGCCCCTCAATCCTCTCGGGCCTAGCGCTCCTTGCGACTCTGCGGTCGGTATTGGTACGTATTTCCTCCCCCCCTTTCTTTTCCTACCCGACTCACTCCTTGATTGCCCTCTGTCCACATCTAATTCCAAAGGCACAAGGAAAACGCCAGTGGGTGGAGGGCTACCCTGTCCCAACCAACAACCAGAGCGATCCCTCCAGCCCCCCTTTCGCCCAGGGCGTCCAGCTTGACGATATCGTCTACCAATCTTTCGAGACCAAGGCCAAATCCCACCGGGCGGGCGACATTATCCGGCTGTACACGACTTTCAAGCTCAATCGATGGCCCGAGGGCGCCACCTCTATTTACTGCGCGGTACGTGTATCTGTATGTGCATGCCCTGTCCCTCTCGTCGTCCTTTCACTCGACTTAATCTTGATCACCTAACTTTTCATCCCCCCGCCCTCAGATGCGCAACTACAACGGTACCGCCACTGGGGGCGGCTCCAACTTCGCCATCAAAAACCGCAGAGAATTCTTCCACAAGAAGAAGTACGGGACAAACTACCAGATCGCCTTGTCCGAGACGGACGGCAAGATCGTGTGGGATTTTCAAAGGGCGGGGGAGTACCTTCAGGTCGGCCACACTTGGACGCTCTACGCCAAGGTCGTGATGAACAAGAACGTGGACATTAACGTTAATACCTGGCGAGCCTACTGCGAGACCAAGCAGGACGACCCCTTAAAAAGTTGGTACTATTTCAAGAGCTGGATGGAAGTAAGTAACTTGCAGATTTCTGGCTCGCCTCAGACCCGTACGCATTAGCTCTTTCTCTTGCATTCGCGAGAGGAAATATGTCTTTCTCTCGTCTCGTCCCTTGCATCTACCTTATTCCCAACCTTCCCTCCTTTTCTCCTGCTCTCCATTCCTACCCCCTCCCCACATATTTAGTTGCCTGTCACTCCGGCAGGCCGTGTAAAGAAGTCTACGGGCCCGGTCGGCCCTGGCCAGAAGGCCTACAGGAAGTTTATCAGGAGGGAGAAGAGGATGAAGGCCAAGAAGACCGGGGCCTCCAAAGAATAAAGTTAAGGCTCCCTGTTCGGGAACTAACGAGAGGCTGTCCTCCTGGACATGTGCAATAGCCCGAAGATCCAAAAAGGATACACTGCCAAAGTATTTCATGCGATGAGGATTGCTTGATGTAAAGTAGGGAGAGGTTAGTAGGAGAGAAAGTTGGTGCTTTGTGCGTGTGTGTCTGTATTGCATGCATGTGGATGAAGTAGGGGCCACATTACAAGAAGAGAAGAAATAGAGAAAAAGGTCAGGAAATCGTGTTCTTTTTTGAAAAAAGGTTTCATTTTTCACTTGTTTCCGTCATCATGCCATCGACCCTTAGCGTGGCTCCTCTAGTCATGCGTCTGTCTTTCTGATTTATCCATTCATTCTTTCACTCAAGTCTTCGCTGCCCTCACTGCTCCATCCCCAGATCCTCCCTTTAACATACCCGGATCCTCCTTTAGTTTTACAGAAGAAATCAATGTCTCTATCGTCATCTACAAGTCCTCACTTTCCTTCATTCACCCATCATTGCCTTTTGTGCATCACATCGAAAAAAGAGAAAACAAGTATATGATAGAGCTTCACAAGAAAAGAGATGAAAAAGCGAGACGGCGAAGTAGAACACCAGAGAAGGAAAACGATGCACTCTTGCCCGAAGAGTAGTGGAATAGAGAAAAAGAATATAAAGTAAAATAATCAGAGAAAAAAGGAAGGCAAGAGACATTCACCAACTCATCCATTGTCATGTGTCTCTTTTAAATTTTCCCTTCATCCATTTCATGCTCATCTGGCCTCAGCAGCTACCACTGCGGCTGCTCCTGGCCCGATCCTCATGTCCCCTCTTGATTGAACATGTCCAATTGCACTTTTCTCAACAAGGGAATCAAATGGTGGAAGAGACATCCGCAGGCCCAGCGTGCGTTTGATGCTATACTGGGGCTCGTACCGAGCCGAGTCGTGATAAAGCGACATAGGAAATATAACCACCGTACCTCGAGCCGGCCCCACTACCAGCGGGCAATTCTTTTTTCTGTATGTCTCTTTGCTTTCCCAGAAGCGCGTTCCCGCTACCGTATCCAGGAAAAGGAGAAGCTTGTGGGTCTCCCCGTTCTTGACCTCATCATAGTGCGGATCCACCTCCACATCCTCCTCCGAAAAAGTCACGAACTCCTCGAAAGTTGCTTCCGGTATCGGCAACATTCTTTTCACCAAGGCATGAAGTGGGCTGTCATTGACACCCGGCACGATATGGCGCTGCGTCTTGTGCTCTGCCACCAGCTCGGCCAGGTACCCCTCCATGTCGAGGCATTGCTCCTCGGAAAAGAGGCCGGGGAAGATCAAGATCTCACCTCTCCGGTCCAGAAAAAGTGGTCGGTATGGCTGTGCTGCTTCACTTTTTATTTCTTTCACATCTTCCTCCGTCTCCTCCCTCTCATAGAGCACAGGCACGCCGTCCAGGTAACGGTCTTTGTCCTCCTTCGCCTTTCCCTTACACAGGCAGCCGCTCCACGGGTCGTACCCACAGGCCAGGCACGGCTGCGATTCCTCCTGGTAGCAAGCAGCCAAACAATCTTCAACGGCTGCAGGGCCCTGGCGCAAAGGCTTGCAATCTGCAAAACTTTCATGCTCGTGCTCATTCGGACGTCCTTTGTGCGGATTGGCCCTCAGCTTCTCCACTGCTTTCTCCTCGAGGAAGGCCTTTGTGATCTTGGGCCTCTTGGTCAGCGTTACTGGCAAAGTACTCAGTACCACACTACTCTGTAAGTTGCTGCCGCGCGTCACCACAGCCTCTAGCTGCACGGCAGCCTGCTCTGAGATGGCCTCGATCTTGACGTCTACATTGAAGACGCGGGATTGCCCTGGGGCCAGGGCAACACCGGTCCACATCACCGCAACCATGTCCCTTTCCTCGCCTTCCAATACATGCAAGACTGCTAAATCATCGTCCAGGGGTGGAAAGACGGCGGCCTCGCGGTACGTGACACTGGCAGCCGGTAGGAGGACTTGGAAGTTGACGTGCTGTGGCTGGTCGTCAAACGAAGCCACCGTGAACCAAAGGGGAGCAATGTCACCTTGCGACACCTCTTTCTTCATAAAGGACGTGACCTTGACCAAAGATGATGATATGGACAAGCCTTCGACAAGGGGCTCCGCGGCGCCACATGGGGTGACGGCTCGGATGATGATGGATAGCAAAAGAAAAAGCCGGCTTATTGGAGGTAATGATCGAGGGTAAAACATGATGATTATGTATGTCCTGTGGTTGTGTGTATGAGTGTGAGAGTGCGCGTGAGAGACTGCGTGTTTATAAGCATTATAGGACTGACTGACTGCTCTTTGGCTCGCAGACGAACAAATAAGAAGCTAACGGGCTTCTCTCCAACGGGCGATTTTTAAATATGGAAGGCACGCGCTTGGTCTTGGTCTTCTCTCGTCTCCGGGTTCGTTCGAGCAAGGGCAGACACCTGGCACGAAGAGGGGCACACGACCCTCGTTGTTTCCAATTGAACAGTCTTACAGAAATGAGAAGTAGGAGAGACCAGCAAATATCTGTCCGCTTTGGACTTTCTTCTGCTTCTAGTATTGCGGCCCATGCCCCACTCCGTCTTTTGTCCTCAGCACTAGCCCTTCCTCATGTAGCCTTTCATTCTCATACTCACCCTTCTACTCCATAAACACGACGCATACAGATAATTATGGGATCCCGTGCCTTTCTGGGCCTTTGTGCCTTGCTTTTGGCGTGCATGGTAAGTCGGTCCAACAATTATGCGTGACCAGTGGTTGGATAGCCTGCATAGTCCTTGCCTGCCTGGCATTTATGTCGACGTCGTCCCGAATCACTCTTGTACCGAATCACCACCCATAGGTTTACGCCACAGACCCTCCTGTTTGGCCCGATATCGACTTTGTATCCTTCAAGTCCAACAGGGCGAGCCAACGCAAGGGAAAGAGCATCCGGTTTACCGGCATCTTCAGGGTCAACAACTTTGGGCTGAATGACATCACCTACTGCGGGGTGAGTCGGACAAAGGAATAAGAAAGAAAGGATCGGCGTGAGCGGTGAATGATTCACGCGCTTGGTATTACATTTATCCGGTACTCATGCACGTTATCTCCCCTCTTTTTGCTCCACTCCCCATCTTGTCCGACCAACAACAGTTCAAGAATGAAAACAGCAGCATAATTACAACCAGCACTGGCGCTGCAGGAATTCGCTTCAAGCAGCAGAACACACTGTTTAAAGCCAAGTGGTACATCAAGGAGGTCCGCTCCATGGGCCGCATTGTCTGGTAATAAACACCCGCACCCCTCCGGATATCTCTGCCATTCCATGCTCCCTTCCCCTTTTCGCTCACCCCATTTCCACCCTTTTTCTCATTTCATCAGGGAATTCACCCCCAACGGGTACGCCTTGACGCAGGGCCGGACCTACACTACCCGCATGGTCGTCAGGGTTGCCAAGGACACCCCCCAAGATGCCTACACTTGGCGCTTCTTCTGCGAGTCCAAATACACAAACTCCAGTGATTTCACATATCCAGGCCATTACGCTTTCGGCAAGATCTACAAGACTGTACGTATCTCGGACGGGCTCGTATCCTCTTGCGTACGGAACCCTACTCAATAACCATTACTCTGCTACCCCATAGATCCCCCTTCTGCCGGCCAAAAACTGAATGAGGCACTTACGAAAAAGTGAAAACTATTGGACTACGATACGATTATGCGGTAGGGGCACGCAGGAGAAAAAAAGATCTCGACATGGCGGCTGAGCAGGAAGGATAATACGAGGATTGAGCGAAAGGACAGCGGGCTTGGCTTGCTTGTCTCCGGTATTAAAAGAAAGGAGATGGAGACAAAAGAAGTCCAGCAATACAATCTAATAACAATTGTTTCTTGTTTTTTTTTTGGGTTTACGCTTAGTTTTTTGCCAGGCTGCTGAAAGCAAGGGAAATGAGCATATACCCATTTTCACAATTGAGTAGGTTGCTAGCTCAATCCTTGTACCATGGTAGAGCTGGTCTCCTTTCTTCTCTATCTTTATCCCATGCAAAATTTTCTCTTTGGTGATGACTGCACTTTTGAACTCAGAGGCGTCTGTAATGGAGCGGTGATGGTTTTTCCTGGATTGATTAAGAGTGCCTGGACTTTGTACCCGATAACAGCATATGATAAATGACGATTTAGGGGAACGACGCGCCACTCGTCCGACTTGTATTTTTAATGACGGTGTGTGATCGAAGGATTTTGAAATCAGTCCAAGTCAAATCAGTCCTCAACGGTCAAGAGCGCGTGCCTCCTCTCTCCCTGTCCTCGTCTTTGTTCTCTTGCCACACTCCCCCTCATCTTCTCGTCGACATTTTCCCTATAGGACACATACTAAGTACTCATTAGTTCTCACTATTCGTCCTCCTATAGCTCAGGTTGTGATGTTTGTGTGGACATATGACCTTAATTTTTTTCCTGGTTCGAGCATGGGCCAGTCCTTGCGCTTAGCTTATTCTTCTTTGAGCCGCCTGCCCAAACCCACAACCTTTCCCCCTCCAACAATGCCACTATATACACAGCTGGTATCGGATCGATAATGCTGCGCGCCCTTGCCATTTCATTCTTGCTCGCCCTGGTACGTTGTTTCCTCTCCCATTCCTACTCCCTCCGCCCTCGTCTAATCAGTGCGTACTGAGCCTCTTCTCACCGCTCCCTTGCTTCTCATGTGTGCATAGTCAATATAGCTCTGGCAGCGAGAGATATGTCCCGAAAGCTTACAATCCAAAACTTTACCTACTCTCCATCCAACTCTCCCATGCAGAGCTTGGGCGGAGCCGCTGGCTTTCCTCCTCTTGCGAACAATGGGAGCATGGAATTCATTTCCATCAGGTCCACTCGACAGAGGGTGCGGTGTGGACAGCAGCTCGCTATTGTTTCTAAGGTCCGGCTTAATAGTTTCGGGGATGCTGACAGACTTTATTGCGCGGTAAGAAGGAATAGCGTGGATGTGCGCGGTGGATCCCTGAATTCGGAAGTAGAGAGCTTTTTCGTCCGTCCATCTAGATGGCATCAGTGATAAACAGAACATGTGGCCCCATCTCCTTTCTCACTTTGCCTTTTATTCTTCACCTCTATATTCTCTTGTTAACGTTTGCATGTATGTCCTCATCCTCGTGGCCTGCCCCTTATCCCCCCTGCAGTTGCAACAGACTACGGTAGAGAACACCACCGCGCACTTCGAAGTAAAGGAGTTCATCAATCGGTTCAAGAATGTTAATACTAGAAAATTTGAGCTAAATTTTGGGGAAGATAATCCCGCCAGTGACGGCTCCCAGAAGTTCTTCTGGATCTGGCACCGTGACGGACGCCTCTGGAGCGAGGGCTTGGACTACACTCTCCGCGTCGTGACCAAACTGGACTCCGCCACGGAGAAAATCGCCAACTGGCGCTTCTACTGTGAGACCAAGAAGGACAACTTCACTAGCCACTACTACTGGCCCAAGACCGACCCCCGGGTCCAGCTGTCGGTACGAAGGGGGAAGGGAGGGATGGAGGGTGGAAGGAAGGGATGGAGGGTGGAGGGAGGGAAGGGGGTAAATGAGTGAATGCGAGGCGAAGGCGGGTAAGTTGACCAGTCATTACTTCCGGAATCGAACAGACAAATACAAATCAGTCAGAGACCAGGGGTCCCGGGAGTATAAGGAGACGTTGAGGGGTAGGAGGATTCCTCCGCGTCTTCCTCTCCCTCCAAAGCCTCTTTCTCCTTTTCCTAACCCTTCTCCTCGCTTCCTCCTCTTCTTAGTCAACCATCTGAAACCTGCGCACTACTTTGTCTCACTGTCGCGCCTTCCCTCTCTTCTTTCTTTTCTCGTCTCCCTACAGACCAACATTAGAGCGCCATGCGCACGGCCTCCGCCGAAAATGACCGCCCGAGGGCCCAAGCAGAAGCAGTAAGTCAATCGAAGACTCACGGTAGACGAGAATCCAAGAAGTCACCAGGAGACTCATAGTAAACGACGAGTCAAAGCAGAACAGGTAAGTCGCTGTGAGGGCACAGAGATCGAAGCTGCAAAAAGTAGGACTCACGGAAGAGGAGGAGAAGGAGGAAGAGGAGAAGAGGAAGAAGAGGAGGAAGAAGAGAAAGAAGAAAGAGATGGAGGAGAAGGTAGAGAAGAAGGTAGAGGAGGAGGTAGAGGAGAGGGTGGAGGAGGAGAAGGAGGAAAAGGAGGAATAGGAGGAATAGGAGGAGAAAAAATTCAAAATGAACTAGAAGAAGAGGAGAAGATGCGTAAAAAGGGTAAGAAAAAGAGAGAGAGAGGAGAGAGAGAAGGGAAAGCTAGCGAAACCGAAAGGAGAGAAGGAAAGGAAACAGAGAGGAGCCGGTGGGGGGCATTGCGTAAATGCCTTTTGAAGGCTTGCATGGATTGGGGGAGAGAAGGATAAAAGAAGGGTGGACTTAAGGACGGAGAACAAGGAGCCAGAGCAGGCAAATCATCAAGAAAAGCAAAGCGCTTGCGCGCTGCTACTTCTGCACCTAATGAATCATATGTTTGTTTTATGCCTGCTTCATTAGTTTTTCACCCCGTTCCTACATCCCTCTCGAACTATTGCATGTTACCTCAGACCGCCATGCGCCGCTAGCTGGCTCTATATAAACGCGCTCCTCGAGCTGCAATATACCTACATGCCTTTTACTTTGACTTCCTCCTCCAATCTTTACTCTGCTTTCCCTTCTTCCCTCCCTCCCTCCTATTCCTCTCCAACTCCCTTTTTCTTCCCTTACCCCTTTTTCAAACCCGCCCCCGTCCAGGCCGGCTTGAGTAGATACTTCCCGAAATGCTCACCCTGGCTCTGGTAGTCGGCTATCTCCCGCAGCGCCGCCTTAACACTGCCCTCCGGCTGCCCCAAGCGCTGCACCAGCTCCCGCGCCGCCCAGGCCGCTTTGAGCTTGAAGCACTGGAACAAGGTCGTCCGCAGCGCCGCTTCGTCGAGCCTAGCTCTCTTCATCCCCCCTTCCCCTCCTCCCCCTCCTCCCCCTCCTCCTCCTGCCCCCCCATCGAGAGGGGCGTTAAGGTCAATCATTTTTCGTACCCCTCCGTTTCCTCTTTCTCCTCCTCCAACCAACAGCTCCAGCCGCCTCTCCTTCCGATGATGCTGTATCTGCCTCTTCTTGGCAAAGGCCCGATAGTCCAGGGAGGCTGTGGGCAGCATGCTGGTGCGGCGACTCACCACCCCCTCCACCATCATTCGTCCCTCTAGGGCTCCTGCCCCTCCTCCTTCCTTCCCTGCCCTCTCTGTGGAGGCGGCACGCAGGGCGTACATCTTGGGCATTCTCGTGTCGGGGGGGGGGGCTTCTAGGCTGAAATCGCGGGGCAGCTCCAGGCGCTCGCACAGAGATTCCTCGAGACGCACGGCCTCGGTGCGCTACCATGTCCGTGTGGTGGTGGGGGAACAAGGAGAACGATAGAGGTTGGTTCGAAGCAAGGAGCTATCAATTCCTTTCCACCCAATATTTTCCGCCTCCTTGTCATTCATCATCCGGGGAGTGTTGTGCACGCTGGTGCTGGCACCACCGCCCGCCTCAACTGTTTTCTTCCTCATGCTCCTCTCTCTTATTGGTATCTCTTTCTTGGCATTTCCCCCTTCCTCCCTTCTTGCCCATCCCAAACCATTATTTCTATCACTACATCAGCATCACTGCTCTGACTACGCTCAGCATCCTATCTCCTCTCCCTCTTTCCCCTCCCTCCCTCCATCTCCCATCTCATCCCCGCCACGCTCCCTTTCACACTCTCACTCACCAGCTCCTGCCCTCCCCCACCGCTGCCACCGCTACCATTGCTCCGACTGACGGTCAGTGTCCCGATCTTGTCTCCCTCCTGGGCGTTCTTGATGGCTTCTGCGACCGCCACGGGCACTTTGACCAACCATACTCGTACGCCTTGCCGCGTCGTGTCGAGCATGCGTCGCTTGCCCGTGCTCGAGGTCGATGGCGTCCCGGTGTCTGCCTTCTCTTTGCCTGTGAAGGGGTGATTGTATAGATGCGTCAAAAAATGAGTGAGAAGGATGGAGTGGGAAGGGGGATGAGGGAGAAAGGGAAGAAGGAACGTACCTTTGCTAATGGCGGGAGGGGGGAGGGGAGGATGATTACGCCAACCGTGTTGAATGTATGTATTTTTATATGTATAGGCAGGGAGAATCGTCAGTCTCGTGGGATGTGTGCCCGGGAATGAAAAGAATTAAGTAACCTATTCCCCGGGCTGGAGCAACCACATAGCACCATCCATGCTGCACGTAACTTTCGTCCATGCCATCCTCCCTCCCGCCCGCCCCCCCTCCCCTCTGCTTTTTTACACCTTTTTAGGGCTGCTGCGGGCCGCTTCCGTGACGGCACCTGACCCGAGCCACTGCTATCTGCCATAGCTGCTTGAAGGCGTGCTGTGTTATTGTGGAGGCTTGATGAGATGATAGAACAAGGAAGCGGATGAGCAGGATTTGGGGACGAGGAGCAGCCTGCAACCATGGACAGAAAAAGCAGCCGTCTCTTTCCCTCATCGTGCCTACATGCGATACAGTATGATGTCTGTGTGCGCCCAGACAAGTGAAAATCGAAAGGCATCCTCTAATACATCTCACAGTTTGAGTGAGGTATGACTTTTGGGATGAAGCTTTAAAGCCGCTTCGTTCCGCGTCGCTCAACTTAATGCTTCTGAACACATTTTCTGTTCTGCTTTGCATTCCACACTCTCCAGACAATGTCTCTAACCACGCCCAACCTTTTTCTCTTTCGGCAGGATAGACAGCGGTGTCTTTGGTGCAAGTCAGGAAATGCTGGCGGCTTGGCTCCGCACTGGGGCGGCAGCAAGGGCAGCGAGGGCAGCACCAGCGGCATGGACATCCCCCCTCTTTCAGCTTCAGCATCAACGCCTTGCCTTCGCCATCACACCTGCCTCATTGCGGGCACCGGCCTCCTCCTCTTCCATTGCTTCTCGTAACATGCCTTTGTTTCCCGTACTACCTGACCCGGCCGAGCCCTGGTCGGAGGACTTCAAGAGCAACAAGCTGGAAATGGATCACCTTGTCTCCCAGCTTGACACCGTCGTGGAAGAGGTGAGTTGGCGATGCACATGGTCGCTCTACCCTAATCTCTCTCACATATTACGAAGCATGCTCTGTGCTTATATTTGTCTGAAGCTCGACCAAAGTATGTTCTCACACCCTCATCAAATCCCTCCATTTCTCTCTCACCTCCGTTTCCCCATCCGTCAGGTCCGTCAAGGCGGAGGCCCCGTAGCCCGGGCGAAGCACGAGCAGCGCGGGAAGCTGTATGTAAGAGAGCGTATCGAACGGTTGGTGGACCCCGGGACGCCATTTTTGGAGCTGTCGGCCTTGGCAGGACGGGATATGTACGGCAAGGAAAAGGTGCCAGCCGGGGGCATCGTGACGGGTAAGCGTGTACCTAGAGGGAGGGAAGGAAGGAGGGAGGGGGGGAAGGCGGGGGGGGGGGAAAGAGGGGAGAAGGGGGGGCTGATGAAGGGGAGGAGGGGCGGGTGGTGGCTTCATCCGTGTGAATATGGTCAGACCAAGTGGCCGGGAGATTTCTAGTCTTGTAGGAGGCATAGCCCAACTGCTATGCTGCCCACTCTTGTCACACTCCCTCTGCCCTTTCCGCCTCCTTCTCCTTCTCACTCTCGGCTCGTCATTTGTCCCGCTACTTCTGTACAGGCATCGGGCGCGTAGCAGGTGTGGAGTGTATGCTGGTGGCCAACGACGCCACGGTCAAGGGGGTGGGTGACGAGAGACTGAGAGGGAGGCGGTCGGGCAGGCGCACAGGAGGAAGCAAAGGGAGGAGACGATGAGAGAAGAGAAAGAGAAGAACATAAAATGATTTGCAACCGATCTTCCTCGCTTCCTTCCTTCCTCCCCCCTCCCCACCTTCCTGATCAGGGCACGTACTACCCCATCACCGTCAAGAAGCACCTTCGGGCCCAGGAGATCGCGGCTCAGAATCGGCTGCCCTGCATCTCCATGGTCGACTCCGGCGGCGCCTTCCTCCCCAAGCAGGATGAGGTCTTCCCCGACCGAGGCACGTCGTATTTGCCTCTCTCTCTCCTTTCTTCTGTCCCTCCCACACTCTCCTCCCTTACTCCCTCCTGCTGTCCGAAGGGGATGGGTGAAATCCTCCACTGCACGAAAGGCCCGTCTATCTTTCAACTGAAGCCCCCCCATTCACCTCCGTCCTTCTTTGCCTTCCTCGCTCCTTCCCCCCCCAGACCACTTCGGACGCATTTTCTACAACCAGGCCAACATGTCGGCCGCCGGCATCCCCCAAATCGCGGTCGTGATGGGGTCCTGCACTGCTGGAGGTAGCCGCCCCTCCCTCCCTCCCTCCTTCCCTTCCTTCCTTCCCTCCTCCTTCCGTACGCTCACTATCGTCCTCACCCTCCCATACTCCTCCCTCGCACTCCTCTACGTCTCTTCGTCTCTCCCTCCCTTTCTCCTTTCTCCCTAGGTGCCTATGTGCCCGCAATGTCAGACGAGAGTGTGATTGTCAAGGGCACGGGTACCATATTCCTGGGAGGCCCGCCCCTGGTGAAGGCTGCGACAGGCGAAGTCGTCTCGGCCGAAGACTTGGGTAGGTGGAACGAGCGCGAGTGTGCGTCGTCTTCCTCCTCCCTGCCTCTACATCATCGCATTCTTCCCTCCTTCGCCTTTGATCAATGATGCGGGAAGAGGAGCTGTAAGAGGTTAAGACGAGCGACTGCGAACGAGTCTATGTCTGGGTGTGCGTGCAGATCTATCTGTGTGTATCATGCTGACGTAGCCCTTGTTTTTATCTTATAAATAATTTTCCGTCCTTTTCCTTCCCTCCCTCCCTCCCTCCCCAGGCGGTGCCGACGTGCACTGTCGCGTCTCGGGCGTGGCGGACCACTACGCCACTGACGACGTCCATGCCCTCGAAATCACCAGGTAGAACCTCCTTTTTCTCATTCCGTGGATCCTTTGTCTCTTCCATCCCCCGTTCCCTCTCTCCTTCCTTTTCTCCCTCCCTATTCTCCCTCCCTCTCATTTTCTTTTCTCCTTCCCTTCCTCTCTCCTTTTCTTCCGCTCTCCCTTCCATCCCCCTTTTTTCCCGCCCTCCTTATTGGTCCAATTTCATCTCTCCCGCCCTCCCCCTCCCTGTCCTTATTTATTGTATAGACCAGCGCAAATCTTACAACCTTGCTTCTTTCCCCTTTCCCTTTCTCCCTTCCTTTCTCCCTTCCTTATCTCCCTCCATCATCTCTCTATTTCCCTTCTTCTTTCTTCTTCTTCGCCCAAATGCACAAGAATTTCTCAAACCTTTCTCTCCTTCGCTCTTTCTTTTCATCCCTCTCCTCCTCCTACCCTTAGGGCCATCGTGGCCAGCTTAAATGTCCCGCGCTCCAGCACTGCGGCTTTCTCCCCGTCTAACAAGGCTCAAGGTAGCCAGACAGGGAGGGAGAAAAGGAGGAAGGGAGGGAAGGACGAACGATGTATTCTTTTCGACTCTTGTCTCTTGTTTCACCGAACAACCTCCGCTTGTCCATAACACTTCAATCCTGCCTCCTGTCGTCCCTCCTTTCCTCCCTCCCTGTTTCTTCCCCTTCTCGAAGATGCTTTTAGGAAATCCCGGCATTCCACAGAAGCCGCGAGTCAGTCCCACCATCCACACTCCCGCATAATAACTCTCCCCGTGGTACGCTCATTCTTTCAATCGCGCACCCTTATCATCCTTTCTTTTCCCCTCTCCCCCGTACTAGACGCCTTCGAAGAGCCGCTCTATTCCGGCCAGGAGCTGGGCGGGCTCATTCCGATGGACCCCAAAAAGCCTTTTGACGTCCGCAGTGTTATCGGGCGGGTGGTGGACGGCTCTCGATTCCAGGAGTTCAAGGCACTGTATGGCCCCACCATCGTCACGGGCTTCGCGCGTATTCATGGCATTCTCACCGGTACTTCTCTCCCTCTCCACTTCTATCCTTCCTTCTTTTTCTTCTTCCCTTTCCCCTCTTTCTTTTTTTCTATAAAATAGTTTCTTGGCCCATTTCATCACTTTCACTATTGTTGATACTGGCGGTAAAAATATCTTTCTTTTCTCCCTCCCTCCCTCCGTCCCTCCATCCTAGGCATCGTGGCCAACAACGGCATCTTATTCTCGGAGTCTGCCCTCAAGGCCGCTCACTTCATAGAGCTCTGCTCCCAACGCAATATCCCTCTCGTCTTTCTCCAGGTAGGGATCCCTTCATCCAAACCTCCCTCCCCCTCCCTTTCTCCTTCTTTCTGTTCCCCTTTCTCTCCTCCTTCACTCGCTCCCTTCGTCGTAATCACAGCTGGCGTGTCATCCCTATTTGCTGCTCTTGCTTCCTTTTTCCTTTTTCCCCTACATTCCTCTCCTTCATTGCCGAGACACCTTGATCCATGATGAATATCTGCTTCCACACCTCGCTTTTTCGTTCGCATACTCCCCACCTAACCTTCACGAGCCTTGATTGTCGTTCCGAGTCCGATGAGGCTCATCCGCCCTCCCTCTCCCTTTTTTGCTCTTTCCTTCCTTCCCCTCCTCAGAACATCACGGGCTTCATGGTGGGTCGGAAGTACGAGAATGAGGGTATCGCCAAAAACGGGGCTAAGCTCGTCACAGCGGTCTCCACCTCCAAGGTAGGCGCGCCCTCCCTCCCTCTTCTCTTCCTTCCCGTTTCCTCCGCCCCCCTTCCTTCCCTCCTTTCTTTTCGCTCTCATCCTCATTGTACTTCTCTTTCTTCCGGGGTAAGCGAACACTACCAGCCTTTACTTCTTTCCTCTCTGCACTCTCTTCCTCATTCCTGCATTTTCCCCTCCGCGCAAGGATGTCAACTGCTTTTGATCCTCGGCGCTTCCTTGTCCACCCTCCTCTCTTTTCTGTCCCTTCTCTGCATCCTTGTGTGCGTGCTTTATTACGAAGTGAGCGATGCCGGAATGTGCGGGCGACCTGGTCCTCCTCCACTGATTCTCTCGCTCTTTCCTCCCTCTCTTCCTCGCTAATTTCCTCTCCCTAGGTCCCTAAGCTGACCCTTCTGATCGCGGGCTCTTACGGTGCGGGCAACTATGGCATGTGCGGACGTGCCTTTTCCCCTCGCTTTTTGTTTATGTGGCCAAACGCCAAGATCAGCGTGATGGGAGGGGAGCAAGCTGCAAATGTACTAGCCACTGTTGCCGCTCAAGGAAAGGAATGGACAGCAGAAGAAGGTGAGGGAGAAATGGGGGAAGGGCAGGGGGAGTGATTTCTGTTGATCCATGTTGTCCGACACGAGCATGAGAGAGCATCCAGTCATGAGGTGTGGGGGGTGAGACAGCAAGCTTTGCCCGCACTAGCGAAGAACTGGACAGCGATCGAAGGTGAGAGAGACGGACGAGAGCGAAAGGGGTGGGAAATAGAGATGGGGTGGAACTCTTTCTGAAGCCCAGAACCAGTCGGAAATCAAGAAGGATAACCATCAAGGTATCTATTTCTCTATTCTTCCCCGCCTCCCTCAGTTTCGGTAGCTATCTTTGAGATCCAGTAACTGTCTTCAAGGCTTAGTACGCTCGTGAGTCTTATTGCTGACACTCTCTGCCCACATATTCTCTCCTGCTCCTCTCCCTTTCTCTCTTCTTCCAAACTTCATAGAAACCGCTTTCAAGGCTCCTATTCTAGAGAAATTCAACCGCGAATCTTCTTGCTACTACTCCTCGGCGCGTCTGTGGGACGACGGCGTGATCCGACCCCAAGATACCCGCCAAGTCCTGGGGCTGGCGTTGGCGGTGGCGGTAAAGGAGCAGATGGAAAAGACAAGATTTGGAGTGTTTCGGATGTGAGCAGACGGAGAAGAACAAAAGTAATAGAAGAATAACGGAGAGGGCATGATTGGCTTGTTATCTCGGCTGCATTGAAGGAGGGCAGAAGAAGCGGGGATAGGGTCAGCGGGTATGATCACAGAAGAAGAGATGGAAATCCATAGTAGCATGCAGAACGGATCAATTCCCATGTCCTAATTGTATAAGAGCAATCTTAGGGTTAATAGAGCAAAGGATATGAGGGAGGATAGCATAATCGGAGGAAAAGGTTATCCACTCAGGGTGTACATTCACTGGTGCAATGTGTCAGGTTCGAGAGAGGAAGCGAGTACAAAAGAATTCAAAAAGAGAGGGAAAGCAAAGATAGGTCAAGATAAGCACGCTGCTTGTATTAACGAGGAATGTGATGAATAAAAGAGGGTACTTAATGATTAAAAAAGGAACTGAAAGAAAAGATCATTCGATTGATCAAAGGAGGGTAGTGTCATATATCGGTTGATCAAAGTGGGTAAGTGTCATATAGGTAGTGTTAGGCCAATTTACGGGGTAGTGTCATGTATTGGAGGAGGAGATCATCGACCAAGCTTCTTCTGTCGACCTTTAAATGAGGATTTCATCAAAGTCATCGAAAGGAATGCTTAAAACTCTTGATCAGACTTCCCCTGTGTTGACTTGTTTATACCCTTCATTCATACTGTCCTAAGTGTTAGGCCTATTTAGTGGTAAATAAGCCCCCTTGGAAGGGGCGCTCAAGGAGCGCTGCAATGGGCGCGGAGCACTTCATATCCAAATTAGAAGAAGAAAGTCCCTTCAAATGGAAATAAGCTATTCGATGCTGACTATCAAGCCTTGTAGTATTGCTTCCTCATTTACATCACACTATATGTAGGAGGGGTGGAACTTGGACCAAGTTCCTCCGTTCCGATCCTTCCACAACGCAACAAAGTCAACCAAATAGCCAGATCTACTTCCAAGGAACACAATGTTTCTTTCTACGGTATTTATGCATCCTTCTTCGAGGTCATCTTTGGTTTCTTCCTCGCTTCATCTGACCTCTTCTGCTTTCTCCTGACTTTCTCCGACCCCGACGTTTTCTTTCTTTTCTTTTTTGGGGGGATCAAGCCAGTGTGTCCTGCAGGTGGTGTCACAAGCTCCATTGGTCCAGGGTAAAACGCTGATCCCGCAGACACTATTGTCTCCAGCTGTGATGCTTCTGTGTTTTCTGCTATTTTTCTGGGACGTCTCTTCATTTTCGCTACTTTTTCTCATTCACTGTCATAATCGTCTTCTGCTTCTTGCTGTCGTTGTACTTCTTCTGCTTCACTCTCTTGTTCTAGTTTCTCCGCCACATCGTATTGTCGTGTTTCCTCTTGCACTTCTTGCTCATCATCTTCTTCTTCTTCTTGCTCATCATCTCTTTCTTCTTCTTGTTCTTGTTCTCCCACGTTATATTGACGTATTTCATTTTGTTCCCCGTATGCTTCCTCTCCTTCGTTTTCCATCCTCCTGCGTTCTCTCATTTTTGGGGCTGCTTGCTCTTTTTCTTTCTTGCCACTTCTTGTCTTCGTTTTCTTGCTGTGTTCTTTTTCCGTTTTCTTGCTGCCTCTTTCTTAATATCCACCTTGTGTGCCTTGTTCAATGATTGAAAAAGTCCATACCCGATGTTATTGCAGTCACACAGCTCTGTCATAGTATCTTTATAGTGTCGGACCAGTTGTTTCATAGAACGCAACACCAAACGTAGCGCTGTCTTATCATATTTCAACATCTTTCTCGAATTTTTTACCACTGCCTTCTCGCTTGCAGTGATACACCTGGACAAGTACTCCACGGTCAATCGGTCTGGTTCCACCTCCTTTTCCTGCTCTCCCTCCTCCTCTTCTTCATTAGCTGCACTCTCCTCCTCATCATGATTTTCATCAGTATCCGTAGCTGACCGATCCGAGCCCTCGTCTTCTGCGGCCCGTTCCGTGTTCTCACCAAGAAGCTCTTTCTGCAACCCAATTATTGTCATGAGCCCTGCACCAGGCAACGGTATTGATCGGACTCTTTCCTCCGCCTCTGGCTTTCGTTCCTTCGCGTTCGCCCTCAACCTCATGGTCCTTATTGCCTCAGGCCACTCCGTGTCTTTCTTTCCTTCCACCCAACTTCTCAAAGTTGAACACAAACGCTTGGCCACCTCGGCTCCTTCCTTTTGTGTCAAGGTCGTGCTTGTCAAATGTGGTTCAAGCGCCAACAAGTGTCGTCTTAGCGTGACCATGTATAAAAAAAAAATGGCCGAGATATAAGCCACTTTCCTTCTCAGTTGCAAAGCATCCAAGGGGGCCTCACGGGTGAAAATCCCTAGATCGACGAATTCACCTCTTTTGCAGGCTTGGATGAAACTACCCAGTCCAGATTCAACCCATCTCTCAGCCAACACACTGTTCGCTTGTGGCGTCTTTGTGGGTGTTTATATATGTGAGTGTTCGAGGCGGTGGGTGCGGATGCACATGGCTGTCCATCCCCCCGACGCAATATCACTCTACCAGTACCTTGCATTCATCCGCAGTTCCTTTCGCATGCAGTTCCTTGATCACAACGTTAGTACCATATCGTAGCCTGGACGCATACTCCCGCACTGCTTTGGAAATTCGATCCCCAGACTGAATTCTTCGGTCTCGGTCCGCCATCGATTCTTCTTCCGTCGGAGGGCGCTTCACTCTGTTAGGATTCTGATGAGGTCCCATGGACTTGACTCAGGAACGTTAGAATTCGGCGATGGTGACGATGACAAAGAAGTCCGCCACACGCTCAACAAAAAGCCCTGTGAATGAGAATTATGTGGTATTGTGAATACAATAATCATATCGCTCTGTATCGTGGGGGGATGAATTTGCCTTCTCGCCTGTCGAAGAATGGATCCCGCGACTCATCATAATTATTCCTGCCCTTGCTGGCCGTTGGAAAAAAAAGGGAAAAACCAAAAATTCCTGCCCTTGCTGGCCGTTGGAATAAACGGGAATAAACCACAAATCAAAAACGACAAACCAAAAACAAAATGTCGAAAATCAGAAACGATACAAAACCAAAAGTAGTCAATCCCTCATCGTCGAACATGTATTTTTTTGTGTATGCAAGTTTGGTTTCCCTCCCTCTCTCTTGAGTTTGCAAAAGTTTGTGGTTGGCCTTTTGGCTTCCAACGCCTTACCTTGCTAGACGCGACATACTAGGCGACGTCATGGGCCCGTGTAGCCGCCGCGCGCGCCCGTCAGAGCGTGACCCCTATTCCTCTTTGGCCCTATTGCCTCTGAGACACCGAGCTTTGCATATACACGAGCCAGGAAGAGAGCTCTAACTGCCCCTTTTGCCCCTGGCCACCAGCTGGCAGAGGCGATGGCATTTGCGTCTCAATTCTTGTCTGTGTGCACAATCGAAGGTCAGGACAGATCTGTAACTGACTCCTTACCTCATACCATATTTCAGTCGCGACATCCTCTCCAAACAATTAGACAATCTCGTATTGAAAACATTGCTTCGATGTGCGTACTTTGGTGCCGCCTACCCGCAAAGAACGATATCAGGGGCAGAGCGAAGGCACAATCAGCATACTCAAACGACAATAGCAGGCTATCGCAATGCACCCCTTCAGACATGGTGATTCGTGTCGTGCACACACTAATTCACATATCTTTTTCTCCATTCTCCTCCCCCCTCCCCCCTTCCTTCCTTGCCTCTTCCTCCTCTCCTCTTCTTGTTCTCCCCCCCTCCCTGTTCCTTTCTCTTTCATCCTTCTTCGCCCTTTCCCTTCTGTCCTCTTCCCCCTTCCCATCTTTCCCCTCATCTTTTCTTTTCTTTTTCTCCCTCTCTTCTTTTTACCTTTCCTCCTCTCCTCTTTTTCCTTTTCCTCTTTTCCTCTTCCCCCCGAAAACCCCCTCCTGCTCCCCTTTTCCCCTCCTCCCTGCCTCCCCTCCCCCTGTGTCACCTCTTCTCCTCTGCATTATTCCTTTCGCTTTCTCTGTTCTCCATCCCCCTTTCCCTTCTTCCCCTATCCTTCTGTTCTCGCTCCTCTGCTCCTCCCCCTGTCCTCCTCATGCCCATTTCCACTCCTTTACTGCTCCGTCATGTTTCCGCCTCGTCCTTTTTTCCGCTTCCGGCATTCTCCCTTTTCTCTCTTTCCCCCTCCCGTTTCTACCGCTTCCTCGCCCTCCATGTACTCCTCCTGTGTAGGCGGGGCGGTCTAGTTGTATCGATCTATGTTCTGCTCTTGTGGGAGTCATGGAGCATTGAAGTGATGTGTGTCCAATAGCAAGTCGTCCACACTACTGCACGCTTACTCAACTGATGGCCACTCTCAGATAAAGCACTTATTTATCTTCCTCTCATGTACACCTTACCTTGCACCATCACAGCAAACAAGACTTCTCCGTTACACAACATGCGTTGCGCGGTTTCTCTGCTTGCCCTCGGCATCACCCTCGCCGTTACGGTGGCTGAGCCGGATGACCCGACCTTAATCCTCACCTCCATCAAGGCTGTTGACAACGCCAGGCCGTATAAGGACAAATGGAGTATGAAGGGCTACCTCAATGACCCTGAGGCGGTAGCAATCCAGGCCATTGACGTGCTTGGCATGTCCGCGGGGATTGGAAACGAAATCACCTCCACAACCTTGAGCTTGATCGAATTTGACGCGGGTGATTGCAAATTGCTGAAAAATGATAATGGAATCATTTGTAAGACTACGGGCGCTCGTGTCTCTTTCAAGAGGTCTAAGAGGGTGCCCAAGGACGCCATGATTCAGGCGCAGAGAAACCGAAACACGACCACCGCATCTTCCTACTACAGGGTTTCGGGTGCTTTTAGCCGCCAGGAATTCAATGCCACTGTATCACCGCCTCTTTCTGCAGGTGTCCTCGTAATGTCTTTTGGAATAACTGACGTCAATTCTAAATGCACTGAGAAAGGAGGAGCTAGGGTCACTAAGGTCTTTTGCACGCCTGGTCCATTATCACCCACCCGAAAATAGTGTTCGTCTTCGACCGTCGAATAGATATGGCTTCATGGACATTGTGCAAACACCGCTCGACCCTCGCACGGATGCTCTAAACTTGACGGGATCTCTTGTGTTGTGTTTGTGTTATGCGTCCTGTATCTTCTTGTTCTGTGGTGGCCCCAGTTTTCTTTCCTGACCGGGGCGACTGGATATCAACATGCGTAACAGTGCGTCTATTTGTTGGTTCTATGATATGTATCTGGTGGGCTTCTATGCATTTTCTTGCTCGATCACTAGTTGTGTTCTTAGATCTATCGTCTCGATCATTTTGCAAGGGCCGATTAAAGTCTAATGTGTGTTTTGTGTTGTGTGTTTGTGCACTCCCTTGCTCGAGGGCTACTTGTGTTGTGTGAGCTTTTACTTCTTCAAAGGTTCTTCGAAAAGGACGATTACAGAGCTCCGCTTTTGAGGATTGGATTCGACTGAAACAAGCCTTAAGAAAGAAGAAAATTTGCCGCGCGCGAAACAGAGCGCGCACCCCCATTATTTGTGACAAAGCTGGCAGAAGTGTTCAATTGAGCTCCCCTACCGTAAAGGAGGGTTAACTAGTTTTTCCTTTTCTCAAAAAACACTCTGTTAGGGTTAGGGTTAGGGTTAGGGTTAGGGTTAGGGTTAGGGTTAGGGTTAGGGTTAGGGTTAGGGTTAGGGTTAGGGTTAGGGTTAGGGTTAGGGTTAGGGTTAGGGTTAGGGTTAGGGTTAGGGTTAGGGTTAGGGTTAGGGTTAGGGTTAGGGTTAGGGTTAGGGTTAGGGTTAGGGTTAGGGTTAGGGTTAGGGTTAGGGTTAGGGTTAGGGTTAGGGTTAGGGTTAGGGTTAGGGTTAGGGTTAGGGTTAGGGTTAGGGTTAGGGTTAGGGTTAGGGTTAGGGTTAGGGTTAGGGTTAGGTTAGGGTTAGGGTTAGGGT
>CP038115.1:713208-743029 GCA_004519485.1 Nannochloropsis oceanica
CCCTCTTCCACACACAGGGACTCGAATCCTGCCTGACCGACAAACCTGCCTCATCCTCCCTCTTCTCCACCTCCTTCCTGTCCGCCTGGAGGGAGGGCGGGAGGGAGGGCGGGAAGGAAGGCGGGAGGGAGGGAGGAGTGAACCTGGCCGAGCTTGTAGACTCTTTTCGACGATTCGCGCCCGGCCTGAGGCTTTATGCCACATACGCGAGCAACAATTCTGAGGCCATGCATGACTTGCAGAAGGTGTGTGTCTCGCCCTCTTCCCCTCCCTCTCTCCCGCCCTCCCTCCCTCCTTCCCTCCTTCCACATCTCCTCTCCCTGCAGTCCTCGTGTTCTCTAGTAATGCTCTCTCATCCCCAATCGCAATCGCACTCATCCTTCTAATCCTCCCTCCCCTTCTCCCTCCCTTCCAGGTACAAAGCACCCTCGGCCGCTTTCTCGCCACCCACCCCCTCCCCTCCCCCCCCTTCCGTCCCTCGCATGACACGATCGAGAAGATTCTCTACTCCCCCTGTGTCCGCCTACCCCATTACCGCGCTTATGTTGCGGAGCTCATGCTCTTTGTCCCGCAGGTACGGCCTTTCCCACCCTCCCTTCCTCCCTCCCTCCCTCTTTCCGTCCTTCCTAGAAAAAAAACTTCCTTCGTTTCCGCCCTCCTAGAAAGATATCTGTCAAGCTCCTCTGACCTCCCCGTCGCCCCTGGATCCCTCTCTCCCTCCCTCTCTCCTTCCCTCCCTCTTTAGGACGATCCGATCTTCTCCAGTCTCAAGGACGCGTTCACCATCCTCGACGAAGGCACGCGGTATGTTGACGCCATGCTCCGAGAACAAGAGCAGCAGCTCTCGCTCCTACAGGTTAGAAGGAAGGGAGGGAGGGAGGGAGGGAGGGAGGGAGGAAGGGAGGGAGGGGAATCAGCTATTTCTGTGATCAACTATTCCTGTTTACCTGCTTGCGACCCTCCCTCCCTCCCTCCCTCCCTCCCTCCTTCCCTCCCTCCTCCTCTTCCTCCTCCAGCTTCAGCAGCTGTTCATGGGTCATGTCGACATCTATGCACCCAATCGCCGTCTTCTCCTCGAAGGGTAATAGGCTTCCTCCCTCTCTCCCTCCCTCCCTCCCTCCCTCCCTCCCTCCTCCCTCCCTCCCTCCCTCCCTCTTTTCCTTCTTTCCTCCCTCCTGCTCTCCCTTCCTTCTCTTCACCCTCCCTCCTTTTCCCTTTCTTCATGCTCATATTGTTCACCGTCGCCTCTCTGTCCCCTTTGGACCTCCTTATTCTCATTCCTTCCCTACCCCCAAGGCACATTCACAAGGTCACCATCGATGGTCAGACGGGCCAGTGCTCCGAGGGTGGTGTCTACGCCCACCTCTTTAATGATGCCTTGCTATACTCCACACGCTTCCCGCGCGGGACCTACAAGGTGGGCCCAATGGAGAGAGGGAGGGAGGGAGGGAGGGGGTGATGTGTTTAGCGTTGTATGCGTCCAACTTGTGATTGAGTGGCCGTGTAGTCATCTTATCGATCCTCCCTTCCTCCTTCCCTCTCTCCCTTCTCCAGCTCCGACGTATCATTAATTTGAAGGAAGTCTGTCAGGATCTAACCACGTGCGACACAAGTGGCTGTGAGGTTGAAGTGGTCACAAAGCGGCAAAGCACCCGCCTGCGCTTTCCGAGTACGTCCTGGCCTCTATTTTGGGGGTTTACAAGGAGGGAGGGAGGGAGGGAGGGAGGGAAGGAGGGACAAAGGACCTCTACAGCTCTCCATCACGGGGAATGTTTGGTCTAAAACTCGAATTTTCCGTGCTATGTACGCTCTATCGCGCTCTCTCTCACACTCACGTACACACAAGCACGCGTACCGAGGACACATTTCTCGCATACGCATGCTCCTTCATACGATTTATACTAACATCTACACAATACCATACATACATTTAGCCCTCGAATGGGTGCAAACCCTCCAAAGGCAAATCGCCTGCTGCAAAGAAGAGGAGCTCGCGGCCAGTCTGACACTGGCCGCCTCCTCTCCGCACGCCAAACAAGCCGTCTTGACTCCAAGCCTCCCCATGTCCGATTCGACTCGGCAGCTTCTGCCCCTCCTCCGAGACTTGAACGTCCAAGAGCTGAATCGGCGAGAAAAGACAGTGGTCTACATGTACGCATCTGAGGCTAAGTACCTTGCCTATCTTCGAAAGGCATTGCAGGTCCTGGTGAAACCTCTTGATGATCTGGCCAAGGGCGTGACCCCTACCACGGGAGGAGGTAAGACAGGGGGGGGAAGGGAGAAAGAGAGGGAGGGGGAGATAAGTGTGCATGCATGCGCGTGTGTGTGTTGGTGTATTTGTGTCTTCGTGTCTTTGTGTTTGTGTACCTTTATCTGTGTCTGTATCTATGTGTGTCTGTGTGTTTGTGGTAGATATATAGGTGGGTGATACGGTTATCAGCCAGTCGAGCACAAATAAACTTGTAAGTATTTGGCTTTGATATGGCCTAAATACATGCTAATATGACCTCAAACACACACACATAAATGTGTGCCACCATACCCTCAATATACGCGTTGATGCAATAGGAAACGATCATGCCCAAGGACTCTTCAACACTGAAACCAGCGTGGTCTCCCAACTCACCGATGGACGAAAGAAGGGACTTTTGGTAAAGCAACAGAGTAAGGCCTTGGAGACTGCCGACATGTGCTGTTTCCTCCGCATTTACCCGCAACTAGAGATCTTGACTGAGGGTATCGCCTCAGCACTGGAGACACGGATTCGTTGCGCGCAAGAAGAAGACGATTGGTCGTCCTTGTGTGTGGGTGATATATTCCTGGGCCTCAAGCCCTTGGCAAATACCTATGCTTCGTATGCTGCGGTTTGTGAAGAAGCCACTTCAATCTTGGCTCAAAAGGAGTTTACGGGGTATGTAAATACCATAAGCCCTGGGCTTTTGCCTTTGACGCTTTCGCAGCATTTACAGGCACCATTTGCCGCCATGAATCGGTACCAGGTGCAGTTGCAGGCCTTGTTGGACGAGACGCAGCCGACACATCCTGATTATGAGGTAGGTCTACGGGTTAGGTAGGGGAAAAGATGTTTCTATTTTTTCAAGTAGGGATTCGTTTATATTTTGGAGTTAATTGCGATGTGATGTACATTGGTTTCCGACTCAAACTCGTTCATCCTTCTCCTTTCTCCCCTATCTTTATTTTCAGGCCCTCAAGTCTGCCGTAATCCTTGTCGAGATCACAATGGATAAGATGAACAAAACACTGCAGGATACACGCATGTATCGCCGGATCCGTAATATCAAGGACTCCATAATGGTTGTGGGTGGCCGCGGTACCGAAGTTCTTAACAACCTGGTGTCGACTGACCGGAGGCTATTGAAAGAGGGGCTGCTCCTCAAGGCCTGTCGTGCAAAAAATAAGCAGTTCATGTTCTGGTTGTTTGATAATTGCCTTATGTACGCGACGCCCATTGGCACTCTAGGGGGTAGTAAGTACCAGTACCAGTTCAATCGCATCATGATGCTGTCTGACTGCTTCTTGCGGGAGTCGCGAGAGGACTCTCGATCATTCGAGCTGCTGACCGGGGAGAAGTCATTCGCCCTTTGGTGTGACACTGTAGAGCAGACCAAGGAATGGGTGAGGGCCTTGAGGGACGCCATTCAAGGCGCTCGGGAAGCAATAGGTCTCAAGCCTGGAGACATGCGAGACATGGTCACAGCACCGTTGTGGGTGCAAGAATCTGATGTCACAGTGTGTAACGTGTGCCAGGAAGCATTTGGTTGGGCCATCATGGGAGGGCGGCAGAAGCATCACTGCCGTTCGTGCGGGCATGTGGTGTGTGGCCCATGCTCAGGGTATCAGATGTTGCTCCCAAACATCCACAAGACACGCAAACAACGCGCATGTGTCGTGTGTTTTAAAGGCGGGAAGCCCGTCTTGGAGCTTGAAGATGTGTCAGCATCAATAGCCATGAGTGCGAATGGGAGCGGAGGAAGCAATAGCAGTGCGAGATCAGCGGCGTCCGTTGAGGAACATTCACCAGCCGTCTTTGTCCAGCCAACGCAACCCCCTCCTCGGCCTCTTCCCATACTCACCAAAGCTAAGACAGCGGCTGCTTCTGCCACAACGACGCCATCTGTCCCTGTTCCTCGCGCTGTGCCGCCCAAGAAACCGGCGCGACGCTCCAGTGCAGAAGCGGTAGCCCCTGGCGACTCCGCCTTGCAAGCAAAAGCTGGGAAGGCGGAGGAGCAGCAGAAACGACCGCAGTATTCAAAAAATAATTTTCGACCCTTGAGCACTCGCCTGTCGTCCTCTTCATCCCGCCGAAGTCTGGCGCTGCCCCTACCTTCGCCTGCACCTTCTCGAAACCCTCCTCCTCCTCCATCACCCCCACGCGAGCCAATGGCCTCATTTATGCCCGTCCAGAAGGCGGAGGAGGAGATTTCGGGGACGAAGCGAGTGGGAGGTATGGTGAACGAGTTAGTAGAGAGAATGCAACTGCGGCGGGAGCTCCTGATGACTCGTGGCGGGGAAGACTTTGGAGAAGAGGGGGAGCAGAGAGCGACGGGCAGCGATTCGCGAATGATCCGGACCAGGAGTTCGGAATCGGATAGCGACGGGTGGGACGATTAGATGATATGAGGAATTGATTCGAAGCGGGGAAAGTAAAGGAGGATATTGCATGGATTTTAGAAAAAGGGATACATGTCCCAATGGGGTGGCAAAATGGCAATAGGTATGCACCAAACGCAGAAGTTGGGAGCACGATTACGGAGAACACCAAAATTGATCTCACATGTTATCAACCCGCATGGTTGTTTTCCTTCCTATACTTTTACATCGTCGGGCTTCGGCTTGGAAACCAACCACCCTTTGTTTGGTTTAAACTTGTTTACTAAGCAATTGATGGGTGCTCAAGATAGCCCCACCACCCTATCTGTATAAAGGGAGGAATGGAACGGCTGCCTCTAATCGTGCACTATATGACATTTATACGTAAAAATCTCGGAGGGATGGCGACCCCCATCCTGGGGACATATCCCTGCCAACACGCCACAAAGGCAGATCCCCCTAGCTGCACAAGTTATCCGCCGAAGCATCTGTAAATGACGCACAGTAGGAGAGGATAACTCAAACTTGCGACCGAGACCTCCGTTTTTCTGTGCGACCCGGGTGCTTTGGGGCGCACGACTGCATCGAAGTGACGGAGTGAAGGGGTAAACGTAAGCCCAAATGGGCAAAGAACGTCAGCGAGGGAGGCAGACAAAGCGAGCAAAGTTAGGAAAGCCAGATGAATTGTCCAAATGCCCAAGGACATCTCACCCGTCAAAGTGGCATTATTCTATCCTCACGTGCCCGACGGCACCATTAAATAGGTATCTCTTTGCCGAAACCGGCATCTCTTTGGAAAGCCGATGTGGTCATAGGCGGACGCGTTATCCAATATTCCACAAAAATGAGGGTTGACGTGTCCCTAATAAAAACCCCTGAACAGACGCAAGGCTTACATACTTGCGCTCCTCCTCTGGCAACTGAGGCTGGCATGAAGAGGGAAGGGCCAATGAAGGGCCTGGGGCGTGGTGGGATACATAGTTTGTAAGCAGCCGACTGACGACGTCATCATCCCCTCATCATTATTACTGTGCTCCCAGCAGTCCATATGTGGCTGCAATTACCCTATGCTGTCTCTCCGACTTCAGGCAGGCACGCACGCCGGCAAGGGTGGCAGCAATGGCAGGGACAGCAGTGGCAGCTCCAGCGGCGACCAGCGTCACCAACTGACTCCTCTCTCCCTCACATCCCCTTACTCCCTTCTCACCTTGCCCACGTATCGCTCCACAGACAGACATAATTTGTCCCTCCTCCTCATCAGGCATGGCCAATCGTCCGAATGCCCGCGCGGCCAGCGACTCGCAGCGCGCGGCACCGGACCCCGAGAACAGCGTGGAGTTTTGTGTGAAGGTGAGGAGGAGGGAGGAGGAGGAGCAAAGGGGAGGGGAAGTCGAGGACGGCAGCGAGTGCTTAGTGCCTATATAGATGAGGCCCCACACGTGCAAGTAGCCTAAACTGGGGAATTTTCTGGAGAAAGAGGGGAGAAGCGGAATGTGGTGGAGGAATGAAAGGTACACAGTTTCTACCTCTGTCCATACCGCGTCTCACCACTTCAACCTTCCTTCTTTCCCTTCCTCCCTCCCTCCCTCTTTTCCATCACGCACTCACAGCCAGCGGAAGACTTGGTTTTGGAAGGGACGCATAAGAGCTTGCTGAGGGTCCGGGCCAACACTCCCTATAGGTGAGAGGGAGAGAAGGAGATGAGGGAGGGGAGAAGAGTGAGGGAAGAGGAGGGAGGGAGGGAGGGAAGAGGAGGGAGTTAGGGAGGCAGGTAGAGGAGGGAGATTGGGAAGCCCCTGCCAAGCCCCTGCCAAGCTTATATGGGTTGATAGAGTGCCCTGTCAGTGTGTGTTTTGATGGGTCAAGAGCGATGGTGCTCACTCGCTCTTCCCGCCCGCCCTCTCTTCCTCCTTTCCGCCTTCCCTCCCTTCCCCCCCCCGCCCCAGTTGCATCATGCTCAAGAGTCAGCGATTCGCCTCCCTCTTCCGACACTACGCCAAACACCACGGCCTCGGTAAGCACTCTCTCCCTCTCCCCCCTGCCCTCTCTTTCCTTCCTTCCTCGCTCTACCCATCCATTCTTCCTTCCATCTTCCCTCCCTCCCTCCTCGCGTCCACCCAGACAAAGACACCCTCGTCTTTTTTTTCACTGAGGAGCTCCAGAACGACGACACGCCCGAGAGCGTACACATGCAGGTACTCCCTCCCTCCCTCCCTTTCGCCCTCCTCCACTTCTCTCACTCTTACACCACTCCTTCTCCCTCCCTCCCCTCCAGCGCAACGACGAAATTGTCGTCCGCACCCGCAAAGCCCCCAAAAGCAATATTCCCATCTGCGCCGGTACGTGCCTGCCTCTGTCTGTGTGTGAGAGAGAGTGTGTGTGAGAGAGTGTGTGTGTTTGTCGTACTCGCATGTATGTGAGTGAAAGAGTGTTTGTCGTACTGTGTGTGGGCAAAGCCCCCAAGAGCAATTTTCCCATCTGCGCCGGTACGTGCCTGCCTCCGCCCACCTCAGAGGGAGGAAGGAAGGAAGGGAGAGAGGTAGAGATGTTGTTAATGCATTACACCTGTTCAAATACCTCCCCCCCCTCCCTCCCCCCCTCCCTTGAAGACTCCACCTATTTCTCCCACTTCCGCTCCCTCCTCTTCGATCGTGAGGATGCCGACATGGTTTTTGTCGTTGGACTTGCCAAGGACCAGGTGCCCGCCCACAAAGTCATCCTCACCGCTCGGTACGCCCTCTCCCTCCCTCCCTCCCTCCTTTCGTTCATTTGCCTACTACCGTTTTTCTACTTTCTCTACCCTCCATCCCTCCCTCCCTCCCTCTTTCTTTCCTTCCTTCTCTGCCCTCCGCCCACCACTTTTCTCTACCTCTTACGCCCCCCCCCCCCCCCCTTCCCTCCCTCCCTTCCTCGACAGGAGCGACTACTTCCGGGCGTTATTCCGAAAAGGCGGAATGAAGGAAAGCGAGGAAGGAGTCATGGTGGTAGAGAGCTACACGTAAGGAGGGAGGGGGGGAGGGAGGGAGGGAGGGAGGAATGCAAGAAAGCGAGGAAGACGTCACGGTGATAAAGATCTATACGGAAGGAAGGGAGGGAGGGAAGGAGGGAGGGAGGGGTAGTATGAGTAGGATATCTACTCACTCTCTCACTTTGCCCTCCTTCCTCCCTCCCTCCCTCCCTCCCTCCCTCCCTCCCCCCCTCCCTCCCTCAGCCTTCCCACCCTCCGACGGATGCTGGAGTTCATCTACACCAATCGCGTGGAGAGTCTCTCGGCTTGCACGCCCACAGAGGTCATCGACCTCCTCGGCCTGGCCGATGAATACCTCTTGACGGTTCGTCCTCCCTCTCGCCCTCCCTCCCGCCCTCCTTCCGTTTCGTCTTTGCGTTGCTTGTTAGGCTTGGCCTTCTCTCCTTCCCTCCCTCCTTCCCTCCCTCCTTCCCTCATTCCTCTCGTCGCATTTGCCTCCTCCACAGAACGCTCATTTCTTCCCCCCTTCCGCTTCTCCCTCCCTCCCTCCCTCCCTCCCTCCCTCCCTCCCTCAGGACCTCAAGTGCCTCTGCGAGAAGGTGGGCGCCAGCATGATCGATATCGACGGCGTCGGAAGGGTATGCCCTCCCTCCCTCCCTCCCTCCCTCCCTCCCTCCCTCTTCATTGTAGGATTACACTCTCCCATCCCCTCACTGCCCTGTCCTCTCCCTTCCTCCCTCCCTCCCTTCCTCCCTCCCTCACTCACTCAGTTGCTCTGCGCTGCTGATCGTCACGGGTGCGAAGGACTCAAGGTAATCATCCCTCCGTCCCTCCCTCCGTCCCTCCCTCCCTCCCTCCCTTCCTTCCTCCTTCCTTTTCTCCCTTCTCCTTCTAAAAGGTGACCTCACCCTTCCTCCCTCCCTCCCTCTCTCCAGGAGCACTGCATTGACTTCGTGTTGGAGCATTCGGATCAAGTGATGGGCAAAGAAGACGACAAGTCGCTCACGCCTTTTTTGAAGGTAGGGAAGGAGGGAGGGAAGGAGGAAGGGAAGGAGGGAGGGAGGGAGGGAGGGAGAGAGGAGGAGAGGGGAAGAGACATTGGAAATCAAAGACGGCAAGACACTCACCCCGTCATACACTCCCCTCCCTCCCTCCGTCCCTCCCTCCGCTCCTCCCTCCCTCCCTCCCTCAGGAGGTGGAGAGAGTGCCCAACCTCCTCGCAACGGTTCTACGGGCCGTTACCGCGGTTCATACCAAGAAACGGAAGAGGAGTGATCCGAAGACTGTCTAGGGAGGGGGGGAGGGAGGGAGGGAGGGAGGGAAACCAGTTGTAGCATAGGACGACGCTAGCAAAAAAGAGTGGAAATAACGAAGTGGTAGATACATACATAGTTCTTTTGAGTTGCGTTCCTACATCTCTCTAGAACTATCGCATGCAACCTAACGTCTTCAAGGACTTGCATACGAGGGGGAGCCTTCCAACAATAAATTGTTGTCATCCCTTATTCATTATCCGAGGTTTACTAGCGACTTTGATAGGTTTTTCGATCAGGCAAAGTCCCCGGACGGCCCACACAGGGCCAGGAGGAGAGGGGGGAGGAGGATAAAAGAGGAGGTCAGCGGGAACGCTACACATAGAGTGTCCCTATATCCTGCCGCGGTTGACCAAACCGGAGATCATGGGGACGAGCTTCCCCTCGGACCATACTCCTGTACACCCGTACGATGTTACGTGCCCCATTGCCGTCCCGAGACACGAACTGTTCACAGGTGTCACACCAATACAGTCCTCGGATGGCCCGCCCATCACCTCCTCCTCTGCCTCGTCCTCGTTCTCCTCCGCCTCCTTCTCCTCTAATTCCATCGCCTCCACCCCCTCCTCCTCCACCCCCTCCTCCTCCGCCACCTCCGCCTCCGCCTCCTCCTCCGCCTCCTCCGCCTCCGCCTCCTCCGCCTCCTCCGCCTCCGCCTTCTCGTCCTCCTCCTCCCCCTCCTCATCCTCCCCCTCCTCATCCCCCCCTCCTCCCCCCCCTCCTCCCCCTCCTCCTCCTCCTTCTCGTCCTCCTTCTCGTCCTCCTCCTCCTCCTCCTCCTCCTCCCCCTCCTCCTCCTCCTTCTCGTCCTCCTCCTCCCCTCCCCCTCCTCCTCCTTTCCCTCCTCCTCCTCCCCCTCCTCCTCCTCCTTTCCCTCCTCCTCCTCCTCCTCCTTCCCCCTCCTCCTCCTCCTCCTCCTCCTCCTTCCCCTCCTCCTCCTCCTCCTCCTTCCCCTCCTCCTCCTCCTCCTCCTCCTCCACCACCTCCTCCTCCACCTCCTTCCTCCACCACCTCTTCCCCCCTCCCCCTCGTCGCGCGGCCTCACTATCTTTCTCTTTCCCTTCTCCATTCCTCCAGCAAGTGCCGCACGAATTCTACCAATGGTTGCTAGTGCTCGTGCTGCCTGTTCTCCGGGTAAAGAGAGTATAGTGGGGATTCCTCTCATTCCCTCTCCTCCTCCTCCTGTTGCCGCTCCGGCCGCCCCGACTCCTCCCACTCCTACCCGTGGGAGGTCAGCAACCGGTACGCGAAGCAGCATGACGAATTCCCTTGGCCCAGCCTTTCCGACTCACATGCCATACATCCTCTGGAGGAGAAACACAAACTGCTCATCCCCGTTGCCATCACCCTCGAAAAAATACGATGGGCTGTAAAGAATAACAAGCCCGAGGAGACGCGGTCCCCTCCCTGGCAGTGACTTCACCATCGCCCTGGACTATGTGGAAGGCACTAGTAGTAGTATTCCCGAGCCTTGGCCTTGTACCTGGTACTTTCCACCTCTTTACGGTGTTCGTGCATTCGCACCCCAGTATGGGGGAGCTAAAGTGTCTAAGCCTCCCTTACACTATTCGGGAGGGGGAAAAGGAGGAGGAGGAGGAGGGAGAGGAGGAGGAGGAGAAGGAGGAGCGTATGGCCATTGTCGCCCCCCTCCGGCTTGCAGACGCACTTGCAGACGCAAGGTTCTTAACCACAGCCGATGCGGAGACAACAACAAGAAGAAGAAGAATTGATAGAGGCCTCCATTCATACTGGACCGGGTAATGTGTGTGCGGGAGGGATAGTGTTATATCCACCCGACACCCTGCATGTCTCCTCTTCCAAAAGCTTCCCCAGGCAAGGTACTGATAACTATATTTTGTCTCTGGCAATGAGAAGTGGTGATGGGCGCTATGTCTCTGTGCATGGCACGACATAACAAGAAAAGAAGAAGGGAAGGGCAAGGGCCCTGGGCCCATGTAGAAGGTGAAAATATTACTGAAGGAAATGAAGGGGGGAAAATAAAGGCGGGGCTCTTCCAAGCAAAATTCATAAAAGCAATAGAAGTAAGGCCCTTGCTGAGTGTTTCTCCTCAGCGCTACATATGTAATTTTTTGCAATCTTTCCATCTTACACTACCCCCATCTTCAGCTGACGTACGGATTTTGCCACTTGTGGGAATTGGGAATGGAAGGAGCCTTGTTCGCTTCCATGAACATGCTGTCTCTGTCTCCAACAACTTGACAAGTGCACCGCTAGCCGTGGACATCACTGGTTGCTGATAATTTTCCATCTCTTGTCACTAATAAAATCAAACAGGTGGATCGAGGCAGGCAGCATCAGGAAGCAATGAGCGACAGTGAGGCGGCCGCCGGCGGCATGGACCAACCCTTTCCTCCGGAACTCAAAGGGGAGGAGGCCAGGCAGCAGCAAGGACAGGAGGCACAGAAAAAGGAGGAGACACAGGAGGAGGATGGAGAAGAAGAGCAGTACCGTGTGATGGCAGAGGGGTACAAGGACGAAGGGAATGCGGCCTTCAAGGAGGGGAGGTAAGTCTGGGTTTGGAGGTCACCCCCACCCTCTCTCCCTCCTCCTTAATCCCCAATCTAATCCATGCACGTCATCACCATCGTCTTGTCTCAACAAGGGTGAGTGAATCTCGAGCTTACTCCTCACCTTTCGCCGTCTCCCTCCCTCCCTCTCCCTCTTTGCCTAGGTATAAAGAAGCCATCGCCCTCTACACGCAGGGTCTGGATATTGACCCCGACAACCACGTGCTGTATAGCAACCGAAGCGCGGCGTATTTGAAGGAGCAGGAGCGGGGAAAGGTATGTACATATATATACATATTTGGTTTGGCCGTGTGAACGCATGTGTGCGTGAGAGCTCATGTCTAACAATACCTACCGCCTGGTGGCATCAGGCTTCGAGGACATTCACCCCTCATTCCCTCCCCCCTTCCCTCTCTCCTTCCCTCAGGCTTTGAAGGACGCGGAGAAGCTGATGGAGATAAAGCCTGACTGGCCCAAGAGTTATTCCCGAAAAGGAGCCGCCCAACATGCCCTCACGCGCTATGCAGTACGTCCTCCCTCCCTCCCTCCCTCCCTCCCTCCAGGTTCCCTCTCGGCCACTTTCCTCCCTCCTTCCCTCCCTCTTTCCCTCCCTCTTTCCCTCCCTCCTTCCTTTCCTCCCTCCAGCTCGCCATCGAGACGTACCAGGAAGGCATCGCTTTATTCCCTACCGATAAAGCGCTCGTGGACGGGCTCAAGGCCGCAGAGGAGGTATGTGCCTTCCCTCCTTCCCTCCCTTCCTTCCTTCCTTCCTTCCTTCCTTTCTTCCTTTCTTCCTTTCTTTCTTTCTTCCCCTTCATCCATGTATCCTTACATTCATTCTTTCTTCCCTCGGCCTCTTCTCGTCTTTCCTCCCTCCCTCCCTCCCTCCTTCCCTCCCTCCCTACCAGGCCTACAACATCGACAAACAAGCCCGCTTCGAGCAAGCAAAGAGGGAACGAGAAACAGCAGAGCATCGAAAAAAGAAAGAAGCCGAAGCCAAGGCAGCCGCAGAGAATAAGGAGAAGGAAGCGGAGGAGGTGAGAGGCGGGAGGTTGGCCTCCCCTCCCTCCCTCCTTTCCTCCCTCCCTCTCTCCCTCCCTAAACCACTGCGTGTGATCAGCAGCAGTGTGCAGCAGCAGCAGCAGCCCCTTCGCCCTCCCTCCTCCCCTCCCTTACTCCCATTCACCCGTCATCCACACTCCCTCCCTGCCACCCTCCCTCCCTCAGCCACCCCCTACAGATGACCTCGCTTCCTTCTTCTCCCTGGTAGGGGCCACAGGAACAGATCCTAAACAGACCATATCCGGCGCTAACGTCCAACGAGACGTTAAAAAAGCGTTGAAGGAGGACTACGCCAAGGCCGATCTCGGTGAGAAAGGAGGGAGGGAGGGAGGGAGGGAGGGAGGGAGGAAGGGAGGGAGGGTGGATGAAGGTGGAATAATCGACGAGAGGAAGAAGCTGAAGGGAAGCCACGACCCGAATGCCGAGCTTCCTCCCTCCCTCCCTCCCTCCCTTCCTCCCTAGGCACGTCCGAATCTCAAATAGCTCGTCTTCTTCAACCAAATTATTCATGGAAGAACCTCAATCCTTACTCTGTCCTCTCCCTCGGGATCGGTACGTCCTCCCTCCCTCCCTCCTTCCCTCCCTCCCTCCCAACATTTCCTTCTGCCTTCCCTAATTTGCTTTCTCTCTCTCAGTGCAAGCCATCGAAGACAACATTCCTCCCTCCCTCCCTCCCTCCCTCCCTCCCTCCCTCCCTCCCTCCCTCCCTCCCTCCCCAGACGCCACGAAAGATGATATGCTTCGCTATCACAAGCTTTCTGCCCACTCGCCCTCCCTCCCTCCCTCCCTCCTTCCTTCCCTCCCTCTCTCCCCCTTAGATGCCACGGAGGATGACATTAAGCTTCGCTATCGCAAGCTTTCTACGCTCGTTCACCCTGATAAATGCCTGGAGATAGAAGAAGCGCGTGACGCCTTCGAAGAGGTACGTCCCCTCCCTCCCTCCCTCCCTCCCTCCTTCCCTTTCTCCCTCCCGCCTTCGGACCAACCGACTCTCCTTCCCTCCCTCCCCTCCCCCTCAGGTGAAAAAGGCTTACAACCAGCTCATGGACGAGGAGCGACGGGCCTGGTGTATTGCCACCATCCAACAAACACAAAAACGCACAATTAAAGACAGGAAGCACAAGCTCTCGAAAGGTACGTCCCGTCTTCCCTCCCTTCCTCCCTCCCTCCCTTCCTCCCTCCTTCCCTCCGACTCCCTCTCTCCCTCCCTCCGACTCCTTCCCTTCCAGGCATGACTCTTCAAGAGCTCGGATCGGAACAAGCCGCGATCCAAAAAGCCATCATGATGGAGTTCGCAGAGGTGGAAATGAGAAAGAAGAACGCGGAGAAGCATGCCCAAGCCTTCAAGTAAAGAGCGTTTCCTCCCTCCCTCCCTTCCACGCTTCTTCCCTCCCTCCCTCTCCCTCTAGCCCTGCCTTTATTAATGCCTCCCTGCGTTGGCTTTTCCCTCCCTCCTTCCCTCCCTCCCTCCTTCCCTCCCTCCCTCCTTCCCTCCCTTCCTCCTCCTTATTCATTATCCTCGGGGCGGGTCTCTCTTTCTTCTCCCCTCCTCCTCCCTCTTGCCCATCTTGACCGACCGACCTCCCTCCCTCCCTCCCTCCCTCCCTCCCTCCCTCCCTCCCTCCTTCCCTTCCCCCCTCCTTCCCCTGCAGGCAATACGAGCAGCAAATGGAGGACGAGGAAAGGTTGAAGCAACAAAGGTAAGCCCCGCCCCTCCCTCTGACTTTCTCTCCGATCCGACGCACTCGACTCCTCCAATGCCTCCTTCCCTACCTTCCCTCCCTCTCACAGGGAGATGGAGTTTGACGCCACGTGGACCGCCGAAGACAGGCGGGAGGGAAGGGTGGGCAACTGGCGAGATTTTCAAAAAGGACCCGGCGCGAAACGGGCCAAGGTCCAGGTATGTGTGATGACATGAATACCCTCCCTTCCCTCTCTCCATCCCTCCCTCTTTGCCTCCCTCCTTCCCTCCTGCGTTCCTCCCTCCCTCTCTTTTCCTCCCTCCCTCCCTCCCTTCCTTCCTCCCTCTCTTCCCTCCTGTGTTTACTGACGGTTTCATTTTCCCCTTGCTCTTCTCACACACCCCACACTCTGCCTCCCTTCCTATTCCTCGCACGTTCATGCACTCCCCAGTCGTGGACGGTGGAGGAAAATGCGAAAAACAAACCCAAGTTCGGGCAATCGAGCAAGGATGAATGGAAGAAAAATTGGAAGTAGAGAGAGAATAGGGACGAAGATGGAGGTGGATCAAAGAGAGAATCGTACGGAAGAAGGGAAGGAGGGAATGGAGAAGAAATGAAGAAAAAGGATGGAGGAGGTATAGTAATAGAAGGAGGAGGAGCTACGGGAGGGAGGGAGGACTTTAAGACGAGGGGGACATGTGCATAAGGGAATAAAGGCAGGATAAGCGCAAAAGAATCGGAGATGGAAAGACTACCACCATCACCATCACCATCAGAATCTTTTTATACAATTATATACTCGACATATATTCCAAGATTCAATGCTTTTATTCTTTTTCCGCACGCGCGTTCTCTTAGTGTGACCCCCCGCCCCCAATGTCTTGTCCCCTCAACACGGCCTTGCATAATCCCTTTCGATCTAGCAGGGTGTCAGAGGGAAGGAGTGTGGTTGCTCCATGCGGTGCTGCAAGCAAAGGGTGAAGGGAAGACGGGAGCATGATGGCACGTATCTCCTATGTCTTTACGATGATGTAACGGAACATGACTTCATTAGCTGGTCCTCCAGCTCGAGCTGCTGATGCTGCGACTGGCGGTGGTGCTGCTGTCGGTGCCACTGCTGCTACTACGGCTGTGTGCAAGGCCAATGCCGTGGTTGTGGTATGCGTGTAGTGGCAGAGGCGTGTGTGCGTGACGAAGGGGTCAATGGAGGGGGGGAAGGGGGAAAGCGATTTTACCTGTCCTCGTTCCCCCGTTCTACATGCCCACCTCCCTCCTCCCATATCACCACATCAGGCACACGACTACAGGCACCAAGACCTCAATGATGTGGGGCCAAAAAGCCAAAAGCTGGCTGCAGGAGAAAACGCAGGAAATCGCGAGCAAGACACAAGAGGTGGGGTCCGAGGGAGGGAAGAGGGGGAGGATGATGTTTAGACTACAAGATCGTACCTTGACATGCATTTACACGCACAATCAAAGTGATCCTGCTCCTCGTTCCAATTTCGAGCGGCATTGGAATCATGGGTCATGTTTAGCATGGTGCATATCCTCTATAGACTCACTCACCCCCCATATAACCTGCCTCCCTCCCTCCCTTCCTCCCTCCCTCCTTTCCTCCATGTCCTTGTTTTTCCCGCTTTAGGTGCGGCAGACCCGCTTGATGTCAGACATTGAAGCGCATGGAAAGAACATCATCCATAACTTGGTAAGTATGAAAAAAGAGGGAGGGAGGGAGGGAGGGATGGCTGGAGGGGAGAAAGAGAGGCCTATTCAGAGAGGACGCATCTAGTCATTCACTCCTTCTTCCCTCATTCCGACATCTCCTCCCTTATTGCTCCCACATCCCCCCCATCTTCCTCTTTTTCTTGCGATGCTATGCTAGGTGGCGGCGGGGACGAAGATCAACGAGCAAGAGATTCTGTACAATGTCCGCTTCACGGTAGGGAGGGAGGGAGGGACGGACGGACGGACGGACGGACGGACGGACGGAGGGACGGAGGGAGGGAGGGAGAGAGGGAGGGAGGGAGGGAAGGAGGGAAAAAAAGTGGATGGCATGTCGAATGGTAAGGGGAGTATGATAAACTCCTCTCCTCCATATTTGCCATCTCTTTCTTCGACACCTCCATTGCTATCATCTCAAACCTCAACTCATCCTCCTTTCCTCCCTCCCTTCGTCCTTTCCTCCCTCCCTCCCTCAGCCCATCACGCCCCGAGTCATCGGCATGGCCTTCCCCACTCCTCCTGACTCGCTCGCTCGCCTCCTATCTTTTAAATATGGGCCCCGTTACATGCTCTGGAACCTTTCGGAGGAGGCCTACGACTACTCCTTGTTCGATGACCAGGTAGACAGGTCAGCCCTCCCTCCCTCCCTCCCTCCCTCCCTCCCTCCCTCCCTCCCTCCCTCCCTCCTTCTCCCTCTTTGCCTTCACGAATAGCCCACACTGCTTGCTGGGGATGACTCCTTGTTTGACAATCAGATAGATTAGATAGGTCTTCCCTCCTTCCCTCCCTCCCTCCCTCCCTCCCTCCCTCCCTCCCTCCCTCCTTCAGGTTCTTGAGTTCAAATTTCCCGGCTACCCCTCCCCGCCCCTTGGGCTGATGGTCAAGCTTTGTCTCTCTATTGAGAACTGGCTGCAGGTACGCCCCTCCCTCCCTCCCTCCTTCCTTCCTCTTTGTCCACTTCTCGGCTACTCCTATAGGCGTTCCCACCTCTCCCTCCCTCCCTCCCTCCTTCCCTCCAGGCGGACGATCAGAACGTGGCCATCGTGCATTGTCTCACTGGGAAAGGCCGTACGGTGAGGGAGGGAGGGAGGGAGGGAGGGAGAAAGGGAAGGAGGGAGGGAGGGAGGGAAGGAGGGAGGGAGGGAGGGAAGGAGGGAGGGAAGGAGGGAGGGAGGGAGCGAGCATTGCTGAGAAACAAATGTAGAGCGTATGTCTCACCCTCCCTCCCTCCCTCCCTCCCTCCCTCCCTCCCTCCCTCCTCCTATCCCTCCAGGCCACGGTGCTGGCCGCAGTTCTCTGTTGGTTAGGCATCGATGTGGGGCAGCAACCTCCGGGTAGCTCGGCAAGCACCATGCAGGTAGGAGGGAGGAAGGGAAGAAAAAATGGTGCAGTGGTAGGATGCCGACTTCACTCGGTTATCTCATCCCTTCCTCCCTCTCTCTTTCCCTACCTTCCTCCCTTCCTCCCTCCCTCCCTCCCTCCCTCCCTCCCTCCCTCCCTCAGGCCCTCCACTTCGTGGCCGAGAGGATGGGCATGGCGGTCCACAAGGCCACCATTCCCTCCCAGCGACGGTACCTCCAGGTAGGGAGGGAGGGAGGGAGGGAGGGAGGAACGGATGGTGGGCCGGAGGGAGGGAGGGAGGGACGGGGCGAGGGATGATTGACAGCTCCATATCTTCTAGTTCTCGTCATTCCTACGAACGAATCTGACCAGCCCCTCTCCCTTCCTCTTCCTCCCTCCCTCCCTCCCTCCTTGCAGTATTTCCACCACATGACGGAAGGTATCAAGCCTCGTCCTCAAGCCCTCCTCCTCACCCGAGTCATCATGAACACCATCCCCCTCTTCGGGTCCCTCCCTCCCTCCCTCCCGAAGGATGCTGTCGAGGGCGGGAAAGAGGGAGGGGGGGAGGAGGAGGAGGAGACGGAAGAGCTCTTGGGTTGCTGTCCGTACTTGCAGTTGTTCAAAAGTGAGGGGGAGGGAAGAAGGGAGGGAGGGAGGGAGGGAGGGAGGGAGGGAGGCAGAAAGGGGGGGAGGGAGGGAAGGAGGGATCTGAATTAGTCGAAAAGTGTGAGCCCGAATGACTGCATCCCCTCACCACCCTCCCCTCCTCCCTCCCTCCCTTATCCCTCAGGTGGGAAACTCATCTACACCGCGCCCTGCTCCCGCGACGGCAGTAACGGGGAGGGAGGGAGGGAGGGCGTGACGCACCTTCCCTGGAGCTTCCCTTCAGACGGCTCTATCATTTTCAATGTGGACTGCTTGGTGCAGGTTAGCGGCCCTCCCTCCCTCCCTCCCTCCCTCCCTCCCTCCCTCCCTCCCTCCCTCCCTCCTTCGTCTCCTATTTTTCGGCCTTTGTATTTTTTGATGGCTTCTTCTCTCCATGACCTAATCCCTCCCTCCCTCCCTCCCTTCCTCCCTCCCTCCCTCCCTTTCTCCTTCAATCCCAGGGCGACATTCTCATTCGAGCGCGGCACCTCACAGCCAGCGGTCAGAAAGTACGTCCACTCCCCTCCCTCCGTCCCTCCCTCCTTTCGACCCACTCAATCCCGTACCCACACGTTCCCCCTCCCTCCCTCCCTCGCTCCATCCCTCCCCCCCTCTCTCCTATTGAAGATCTCTATGTTTCGAGCTGCCTTCCACACGGGTTATGTGCCGTGTGGTGTCCTGCGCTTGGGAAAAGCGCAGCTGGATGGCGCGTGTGCAGATGGCCGGTTTGACGAGGTGAGGGAGGGAGGGAGGGAGGGAGGAGGTTAGGGAGGGAGCGTGTGGAGACGGCCTGACGAGGTGAGTAAGGGAGGGAGGGAAAGAGGGAAGAAGCCAAGAAGGAAGGATGGTTTATTCTCATCTTTTCTTGATCCATTTTCTTGTACTTTCCAAGGGTTTTTTCATTGACTGTATTTTTGCGGCGCCTGGTGGAAAGAAAGAAGGCGTTACATGCACTTCTCCGTCCTCGAACATGAGCCATACCAGCAGCACCAGTACCAGCACCAGCACCAGCACCACCACCACCACCAGCAGTGGTAATAATAGCGGCAAATGCAGCAGCAGCACGACAAACACCTCTAGCAGTAGCAGAAATGCTACCGTATCTCAGGTACGTCTGCATGGCTTGACGACCTCTTCCTCTTTTTATTTTCCTTCCTATGTTCCTTCCCTCCCTTTCTCGCATCCTCCCTCCACTCACCACTCTATCGCCTGATTGGTGCTGAGCTATATTCACGTTTGAACCGACTCCCCCTCCCTCCCTCTCTCCCTCATCCGGGTAGGAGGATTATGACTCCATCCTCCACAACGACACTCGCTTCTGGAACGAAATTTCGGCTCGTAAAAAACGGGCCGCCACCCGGGCCAGGCAGCAGCAGCGGCAGAAGCATCAGCAACAACAACAACCCTCCTCCTCCTCCTCTTCGTCCTCCTCCTTTTTGTCCTCCCCCTTGTCATCCCTGTCCTCTTCGTTGATCTCGCAGCGCCCACCGCCATCAACGGCAGCAGCTCGTCCCACCTTTTCCATTTCCGAACACATGGACGAGGACGACAACGAGGAGGAGGACGAGGGAGGAAAAGTGGAAGACGACAGCACCCACCTACGAGTCTTCGACGCCACCCCCCGAGATGATTCGTCCTTCTCTCTCGCTTTTCCCCCTTCCTCCCAATTGCCATCCGTGGCGGTGGGAGGGAGGGAGGGAGGGAGGAATGGGGGGGGGCGATCTGCATATTTCCTCCCGCATGATGACGACGATTTGTTGCTGGGGGAGGATCCCTCCCACCACGCGGCTGACTGGGCACAGGACGACCTCTTGCTGCAGCTACAGGCAGCAACCGCGACGACCACAAACACGACAGCAACAGCAACAAGCTCAGCAGGCGGAAATGCCGGAGTAGCAGAAGGCGGAGATGGAAAAAAGGAAGGAACCGGGGGAGGGGAAGTGGCAGTGGTGGCAACGGCAGGAGCAGTAGGACCATCGGCGCCAGCGTCGGCGATGACGACCCACGCCTCATCATTTGATGAGTTGGAAAACTTTGAAAAAGAAATCGGGTTCGACGCTTTGTCCATGTCTAGCTCTAGCTCTGGAGGGGAAGAAGCAAGGGCCACCACTACCACGACAACAGCTGCTGCCACGGCAGGAGCAGTACCCAGCAGCAGCAGCAGCAGAAGCAGCAACAGCAGCTGCGCTCGGACGCCGGTTAAGGGCGCGGCAATGACCACTAAGGATGTGCTCGCGGAGCTGGAGGCGTTGGATGATGGGCTCGAGGAGTTTGAAGGGTATTTGAAATCGCTAGAAAAGTAAGGGGGGTGATTGTATGAGTTGTACACATATTTGTGCTTACCACGGTATTTTGGATTGCAGTAGCTTGCGAAGTCCTTCCTCCTGCTTGAAGAGGTACAGTCGATCAAAATTAGAGACGGGAAAACGATGGGGATGGTCTGGAGAAGGTGCACCGCAGAATTTTGTGCAGCTTTTGGATGTTTGACCGTTTTCGCTCCATTTTGTTGTTGATAATATAATAAATAACTTTGCGAAACAAACGATATGACATGAAGCACCGATGCAGCAGGGAGACGCCTGACATTCTAGGCGCGCATCTATTCTGGGTTTTTAAAAGAGGCTCTTCTTCTTTCTGATCCGCTTCCTCCTTTCTTTCTTCTTCTTCGTTGCCCACGCCAGCCATCGTTTTACATTTCCTCGTAGCTTCGTCTTAGTGCTTGTCATCTCTCTATGCAAAAAACAGACAAAATTTAACGTAGAACATCAAAATAATGGCGTGATTACCCGCTTGATCTCATATGTTCTATGTGACCAGACACGCGGCATCGCTGTATGTTGAACATACGGGGTGGGTGGAAATTTTAAGGTTTTTTCCGGGAGGGTTTTCTGCAAAGGCCTTATTGACAGCCTGTGTAATATTTCTTGTGAGGTCTGGGCCCGTGACTTTTTTGATTGCTTCCATCATATCAGAAGATGAGACTTTTTCGTTTGTGCCATGTTCCTTTCTCTGCCAGATGGACAGAGCCGTATCTGTCACTTGTGTGGCGACATGGTCAAGTGCTTCACTGATTTCATCCACTGCGCCGGCATCGATGGTGGAGTAACCGCCATAGATGCTGCGAAAGAGCCTTTGAATGTATGTATTGTCGAGTAAGGGTACGACCATGGTATGTATGGAAGATGATTTAAACTTGAGGCTAGAAAAAAAAAGTCATTTGGTAGTATTAAGAGGATTTGTCCCAAAAAAAAGATTAATACTTTATCAAGTTGGCCAGGCCACCTAGTCGCGTGATCCGGACATGGTCTGATTGTATGCCTGAATGATCTGATTGCGTTGACGATCTGAAATATTTTTCCCTGTCGATGGATGTTTTGCACCGTTTCCATGTCTCATGACAGGTTCATAGAGGGATTTAAGAAGATGGCATTTTTTAGCGCTTCTTGTACTTCTTGCCTGCAGTAAATATCTCATGTTATCGTCCAGAAGAATAACAACTGTACGAAGAAGGTCTGTGTCCATTTGCTGCCACGTTTCCCATGTAGTAGTATCCTCGTGGTTTAAAGGATGATCCTTGTTGCTATCACAAATGCTTTTAATCGCTGAATGTAGTTCCTGCCTCTCTTGGTCTACATGTCTGCCTCCACCTCCTCCGCTGCCGTTGCCTCCAGCGCCACCATTTTGCGGGTCCGTTAAGGGTGTTATCGTCCAATCCATCGATGTACATGAATACCGGAAGGGTGTCCCACCAGCTGCTAGCTTTTAAATATAACACTGCATCGCGTGGTGCATCTCGTTGATTGATCATAGATTCATATGCATCGACTTTAGACTCGTCGATTGCGTGCTCGTTTTCTCTACGAGGTCGAAAACCAAGTCGCCAATACGAGCGTAGTAACTCGATATCATAGAGTTCTCGAGCGGTGATAATATGTTTCTCGTTATCGTTTGATCGGATACGATCGACGATGCATCGAATCAACTGACCCCGTTCTATTCTTTTACGTTCTAGACCCGTTGCACATACAAAATACAATTCGACTGCTTGTATATCGCCGATAAAGCGGAGAATCACAAATGCAATGGGTCGTGGAGGCTTACCTTTCTTCGTTGTACCGCATACCGTGTAGATCTGGAAATCACCTTCCTTGCCACCCAATTGGGTGAGATCGGCCGTCTTGGCTCAGTTGTAAAAATTCACGATATAATTTTGGTAAGGAAAAAAAACTTTCATTTTATTTGCTGCGACCTTGCAACTCGAATATTCTTTCAATCAATCAATTCTTTTCTTGGGTACACATTTACTCACACTAGCAGAGTTACATTGAGATTTTTCATAATCACTCTCAGTTATCACACTGGATAGAGTTATCATTTCCTACTTCTACACACACGCTTCCTGTCTCAATCGAGTGTTTTGACGCATTTCGATACCAAACATGGACAATGAAACATAGAACATCAACATCGTAGCATCATTCCCTACTTCTTCGTATGCAATATCTAATCTGAAAGGGTCATTGGCGCTTTTGCTCAGAATATTGAAATCAAAGCAATGTGATGGAAAAGACTTTGAATGCCCCCTCCCATTCGAAATCTTACGACCTCGAGTGACTCTCTCTGTAGGGACATTGTGACTAGAAATCAGTCGCAGGTTGGCACCGTTGGGAATAGCCCGACACAAGCAAAATGCCGATGTAGTGCGGAGACGTCTACCTATCATCCACATCTGGACCTATGCTTTCTTTCTTATCGCATTCGCTGCTCACTTAAAACCATGTCTATAACAGTCATTTTGCGTTGGATCCTATTGCTATTCGCTTTTCTTGAACCCCATGTGCCCTCTCAATTGTGAAATCAATGTGACCAAATATTGGGATAACAAAGAGGTGGAGCACATTGGCCCCTATATTACTCTCTCGCTGTTTTTACTTCTGAGGCCTCTAATTGTGCATAAATGCGTCGTTCATGTGGCACATTTGCTCTGCATGTACATGTCTAATTGGTGTCGACAAAGCGGATCTCCTTAAGCTCGGGAATATTCCGTTTAAAACAGGCAAGCCGCTCGGTCATAGAGTAGCGCTTGCCCGCGGTGAGGCTATCCTCCTGCATCAGCTCCACCAGATTACTGGCGTTATCTCGGCCAGCGAGTCACTTGCTAACGACCAAAATTAGCTTTTCGTGGAAGCTGTCAAGGAGAAGCTCGTGGCTAGTGTGCCAAATGGTGTCGATGAAAGATTTGAGCACGACTTTAGTATAAGCATGCAAGGAAAGTTGGCATTCCCAGATCGTTTGCTTCTCATTGGAGGCATTCTTGTCTGCACACCGGATAAATGCCGCGATATCCTCTTCGATGCCTTGTGGATATGATAACCTTTGTGGATCATATGTAGCCTTTTTGACCTTCGCTTTTGTAATAGTATCCATGTAGTAATGATTCAGAGAGTCGATATGACAGGCGTGTGCCTGGGCCAGCATTTTTTAAATTTTGTCTGTCTCAGCTGATATCCGTAGTCATGGATATCAGCTCTTGGCGTAGAAGCGGGTAATTTGCCGTAATTTTTGTGACAAGAGGTTCCGTAACCCGGCGCAGCAGGCTGTTCAGCTGATTCGTCAGATAAATACAGGGAGGCTGCAGTGTTTGCTCAAGATAGCGACATGCAGTGCTCTGCACTGCGGGGCCGCCGACGAGATCAGCAAGACTGGAACCTCGATACTCCTCCAGCTCCTTCGCTAACACTGCCGCCATGTCATCGTCCCAAAAATCCGGCATGCTATTACGGAGGCGTTTAGCTGAGCTGTCCATGATCGCCCGGGCCCGGGGGCAGATACTAAATGCTGTAGTATCCTCCGCTACGAAATAGAGCGCACCATGGCGTTCGCCCGTTGTTCTTTTTCTCTCTTTCTCTTTCCCTCTCTCAATCCATTTTCCTCTCTCTATATATATGTATTCTGCTGCTGACATACTCCTGCTCGTGGTACTATTCTGCTATGCCCCGGCACTATACCCGATGCTGTACTCCTATTTATACACCTACTTCCTCACCATCCATAATCACTATCCGCTATCCAATCATTAGCGGGCCTATATCTCTCCTTCGGTTCTAGACTTGCACTTGCACCTCTCGTCGTCCACAAGGACCATCAACCATCAGCAGGTTTACGCCTGCCCCTGCACCTCACGTCATCCAAGACCACCATTGACAGTTAGCGAGTCCAGCTCCCAGGACGGTATCAGCAAGCCTACGATTAACCCTCAAAAAATATCTCGCGGTATGCCCTTCCGCCGAGGTCCGTCCTCCATCTCCAGCACAAATGTCACTTGAATATCCCAGTTGCCAGCGAGACGCCTTGTTTATAGCAGTACCTGCTCGCTTGTTCTAATCCCCACGTTTTTGGTGATTAGTGAGCGTGGTACCCTGTGGTATGTATAAATGATGAATTGTGGTGGCAGCCCGGATCATTGACCTGTCTAGGAGGCCATCCGGGGATCACGGGCGTCCTCCCCTCCAACCCTTAGACTAGCCTCACCTTTGAGATCAATAACGTGCTACGCACCTCTAAACAGGCAATGCTAGAGGCAGAAGGAAGAAGGGAGATCAAAACACTTGGTAGAGCAAGGTACACACCAGTAAATGAGCTACGTGTACACGAGTGGTTGCAGGAAGAAGGACAGGAAGGGCTTTCACCCAGAGGAAGGGAGGAGTCAGGAGGGAGGTTCACGCATAGTAACTATGCAAGAGGGGTGCTAGGGCATGGAGTTGCAAAGCAAGCGCTTGTACAAGTAATGAAATGCCTTGTGTGTGTACTCCGGGCGGCGGTGCTTGACTGACTCTCTCGATTTTTTTTTGCTCAAGATGGAAGAGCGCTGGAGGGTATGTAGATGTTACATGACGATGTGACTCACTGCCTTAACTTGTCGGCAAGAGCGTTCTGCTTTCTGCTCATCTGCTGCCCCTCCCCCCAACCCCCCCCTTGTGCTTCTCCCCCACCCTCATCATGACGCTTTATAGAGCACACGAATACAGACACCGCTCCTTGCATGGGCGTGTCCGAAATTATTTGTGATACACAGCAATATAGATCATAAACATGCAATGCACTTGCAGTGCGTCTGTATAAAAAGTGTGGGTGCACGTTATTGGGATTAGAATGCCTTTGGCCCTGAGCTGTACTCAATGAGAAAGGGACAGATTGTCAAGCAGGGCAGAGAAGTTGATGTACAAACAAACAATCGACAGACAGACAATATCGATCCTCCCACGGGACACTATGTAATTGGACAGCTCACGACTCTAGGGGTGGTAAGGATATGGGGAGGTCGGAGGCTCGAAATGCCCGGAGGCCACGATGTTACCGAGAGAGAAGGCTCTTCAAACATGATCGAGAGCCGCATATTATGTTTTTTTATTAGCTCAGGATCTGGTTCAAGCGTCGCTTGTGCACTCGCGTCGATGATCATGCTTCCAGACGTACTCTATTTTGGATTCAGGACTCCTTGACCGGAACTTCCCTGTCTCATGTCCGGCGTCGGTTTGAATACTTTAAAGCGATATCGATGCGCTGATGCCTTCAACAACAAAAAAAGAGAGCGTCCTAGATGAAAATCATGCATGACTACGACTAATCACATGACTATCAACGAGTATTGACGACTATCGTAATAGTCAGTCGTTCGGGCCATTTTTGCAGATTAATCGTCTAACGTGTGATGTGTACGTGTGTGTGTACATTGACCAACCACACATGGCCCCTCGCGCAAAATAATCATGTTCGGCACCGACCGTTGAAACTGTCATAACTGATGAAATCAGTTATGCATATTGAGCAGTTCCCCCCGACGTGGGGGGACCCTGGCACCCATGTAGACGTACGAACTACCCGGGTGTACCCGGATGTATCGAGTTAGGATATATGCTACTCGGTGCCCATCCCTATGCTCAAACAAAGTAGCTCGGCAAATGCAAAGCCAAGGTAGCAATGCATGGTGCAATCAACCTATATCACCATTACCGTACCAACCATCATTTTTACTGACGCACGATGCACCAACAACCTGCCTGTCTGGTAGTGAGTTCCACTTATGACAGAATGCTTTCGGTCTCCTCGACGACAACACAAAATAACCTCTTACAGTGCCATCCGAAACATCTGTGGTATGAAGATGGCATTCTCACGGTCGCGAGCCCCGCAATTTGTGGTTGCTGGCGTCATAGTGAGTGTATGCATGCACTACATGTATAAGCACGAATCCGCCAGTCTGCCGTATGACCGGTCGAGTCCTACCGTTGCTGCGATGCAGTATCTCGATGCCTATGCACGTCTTATGGCCCCACATGTTTTCCCTCAGCTTTACCCTTCGTGTGGCCGTGTTGTTTTTCCAGAATTACCATCCAATCTGACAGAGGCCCAAACTTTAATGAGCAAATCTCAAAATGGAGAAGATATGGTCCTCTTTAACTTATTGTTCCATGAAGACACGGAGCCTGGTACTTTTTTGGAAATTGGAGCACTTGATGGTGTTACGTTTTCCAACACATACTTTTATGAACATGCTCTTGGCTGGAGAGGAATATTAGTGGAAGCAAACCCTATCAATGCTGCCAAACTCAGGGAAGCAAACAGACCACGTTCGGCGAGCTTTTCACTGGGTATTTGCCCTATTGATAAGAACTTACTTAACACTGGAAACCTTACCTTCTCCAAAACTGGTGGTCCAGTTGCTACAGCCACGGATTACGCAGCATCGGGTTTCTTAAAGACCTGGAAGGACAAGCTTGGTGAAGAAAGGGTTGTTGTGCCGTGTGTTCCTTTGCAGCTCTTAATTGAAGCCACTGGTGTTTTGGACATTGATTTTTTCAGCTTAGATGTGGAGGGAGCAGAGAAACTCGTACTCGAAACGGTGAACTTAAATAAGACAAACGTTCGGCTTATAATGGTTGAACAAGACGGGTGGAACAGAGCAAAAGATCAGTGGGTACGAGATCATTTATTAGAGCACGGTTTTAAAAAAGTTGAAGTCAGCTTTGATAACCCTCATGGAAACGAAATATTCATAAACCCCAATTTTGGAGAGGTAAAGTCCCGCCGTCAACTCTTACCTATACAGTGCTGAAAAAAGATGAAGATCATCGGTTGTGAAAATCGACAACAGTCGATAGGATTGCTATCCAGATAATAATCCTGAAGAGTAATAGAATATGACGTCGAAACGCGATGCATAAATACCGTAGAAAGAAGAAAAGATTGTGTTTCTTGGAAGTAGCTTAAGCAATTTGGTTGAATTTGTTGGGTTGTTGGAAGGATCGAAACGGAGGACCTTGGTCCAAACCGTGCACTATATATATATATATATGTGGAGCGGCGCAAGGGAGGAAAGGACGTGTGGCGTCAATTGACGGAATCAAGAAGAAGAGAAACACGAGAGGGATTATCGCGTTTCTGGTGCTTGGAATACCATCCTTCCAAGACACCGAAAGATCTTTGGCTGAAAACGGACAAATTCTGTATTTTTAACCTGGGGAACAGGAAGGAGAAGTGCAGCGGCTTACCGCAAGATCGTGCATGCCTTGCAAAAGGGCAGACTGTTGTGTATTTGAGCAGAGAACAACGCCGTCCCGAATTCTCACAAACTTTAAGGAATCCCCCCTCCTGGTTGCTTGCTTGGTTCTGGTGCTCGGAAATTGTTTTGGAGGGGTGCTGATTTTTATCCTGAGCAGAACCCTCCAGCCGCTCATAAAAGACTTTCAAAGTGGACCGAGCGAGTCTTGCCGAACGTGGTGCTGCTTCCAGGGGGAGCCTATGCCGGAGCAAGAATGATGACGAGTAGCGATACTAGTGACGAAGAGAAGGAAAGCCGTAAGCTCCAGTGTATGCTGGCTCTCGTAACTTGTACGGAGGGTGGGAGTGATGGGAAGGCCATGTCGAATGACTTATTTTTGAAAGTGATGGATCTGGCGATGCTGTGCTGGGATCCGCTGAGGAAGAATCGCGGCGACGACACGGAAAGGCATAATCAGAAGCGAAGGAGAAAATAGACCAGAATTGGTCCAGGCAAAAATGGGAAGTAGCATTCGTCAATCTTTACAGTAGACACTTCTAACAATAAAATATACAAGTAACCACCCCATCCTTTCGTCTCGATTACGAAACAAAGCACTTCCAAGTGCAGGCCAAGTGAAGGCTTCGGATGTCTTTTGCATACTTGGTACAATGCGCTGGATGTCACTACCCCGCAAAGACAAACCTCAGAACGCCAATCGGGATGTCGCGCCTCCTGGATGCAGGGGAGCCAATAGAAAGATAATAGCCAGTAGATAGATTGTGATTCTTTCTTTCTTAACATTTTTTTGCCTCTAGAACTATCGCATGCAACCTGACGTCTTCTAGGATTTGCATACGAGGGGGAGCCTTCCAACAAGAAATTGTTGCATATTCATCCCTGATTTCCTTGTCCGAGTTTTACTAGCGACTTTGACTGGTTTGTCATCTGGCAAAGTCCATTCGTAGTGTAGGCTCAGGTGTACTTTACATGTGACCTTTAGCGAGAGAGGCGCCAGGGCACGCGAGGGCAGACCAAGCGCTTGTGCATTGGTCATCGAATGTTTTGTGTGTGTGTGTGTGTGTACTGCGGGTGGCGATGCTAGTGCGGGAGAGCAATATTTTTCTCAATATGGAAGAAGATGGAACAGCTTTTGGGGGGTATACGGACATGACGTGACGACGTGACCGCCTCGCTGCCTTCTCCTTGTCGGCGAGAGCGTTCCCATCTGCTCATCTGCTGCCATTCCACTCTCCCCTTGTGCTTCGCCACCTCCTTTATCATGACGCTCTCGAAAAAGCATACACATGCAGACACAGCTCGTCGCACTCTTCACGCTTCCTCTTAAATTCCACTCCCTTCACAGAGAACCATGGCAGTCATCGATCCCAACGACGACAGCGAGTCACCTCACATGGAAGGCCCGACCATCACAAGGCAAGGGGTTGAGGCACGCATCAAGGACCTGCTGGCAGCGGGCGTGAAGGAGAGGTACAGAGGCAGGGGTGATCAAGTTAGGGACAGGTGGAGATAGGGAAGGACAAGGGGAGAGTCGGAAGAGGAGGAACGGAAGGAGGTCTTGAGCACAAGAGGCAAGAGTGAAGGAGCTGCTCTTGTGGGCATGAAACGAAAAAAGGGAGGGAGGAGCCAGGGTATTATTCGCCTACGCTCTGTGTGATTGCCCTAAATAGCCTGAGGGGACGTAGGAAGAAGATTGTCGCGGTGTGCGTGCGTGTCTATCTCGTTGAGCTTCGTCCCTCACTGCCTCTCCTTCCTTGCCTCTATTCTTTCCCTCATCAACGCAGCGCGTATGAGGCACTGCAGCTGTTCTCGTCCCAGGCGAAGCGGCAGGTGAAAGACGGCGACGTGACGGCCGGCGTAGGCACGGCACTTGAAGGTAAGAAAGGGATGGAGGTAGGTGGAGAGGGAGGGCGGGCTGTGAAGGAAGAGGAGGAGGAGGAGAGGGTCATGCAACAGCCTCAGCCTCTTAATTTTAATCCTTCCAGCCCGCCGCTCATTGGAAACAGTATGATCTCCTGTTGTAGTGCAGCACGCTGCTTGTCATGAGGGATGTGCCTTTCAGGCTAATGGCCAGCATCCACCTTGTGTTTTCCTCGAAGGGGTGCCTTCCCTCCTTCCCTCCTTCCTTTCCCATTCCCTTTCCCTTCTTCCAAGCGCCACTACCTTCATCGACCTAGGCCATTAATGGAGGGAGGGGGGGGGGGAAGCGTCTAATTATTCTCCCTCCTTCCGACGACCTGCCCATCTTTCCGTCCTTCTCACAACCACCCCCTCTCCTTCCCTCCCTCCAGGCGCCACGGCTCTCATCGACCAAGGCTATCCGGAGTGCGGCGTTGAGCTCGGGAATATTCTCCTCAAGTTCGGCACAGAAAAAGACGTGTCCCATGA
>CP038115.1:743129-837052 GCA_004519485.1 Nannochloropsis oceanica
CTCCTCCTCCTCCTCCTCCTGAGAGCCTCATGGCGCGCCTAGCAAATAGCGACAAAGAAGAAGATCGAAAGCCTTTTCGAAGCCGCCTTATCCCCCTTCTCTCCTTCCCTCCTCCTCGTCCTCTCCCTCTCCGTGACGCCGTGACAACAACCTCCTCCTCCTCCTCCTCCTCCTCGTCCTCCTCCTCCTCCTCCTCCTCCTCCTCCTCCTCCTCCTCCTCCTCCTCCTCCTCCTCCTCCTCCTCCTCCTCCTCCTCCTCCTCCTCCTCCGTTTCCTCCCTCCTCCTCCCCCTGACCCTCCATGACATGCCGCAGCAGACTTCCTCTCCTCACTACACGTCTCTTCTCCTCCCCTACTCCCTCTTCTTCGTCACTGCTGCTACTCTCCTCAACCTCCTCCTCCTCCTCTTCCTCCTCCTCCTCCCCCTCCTCCTCCTCCTCTTCCTCTTCTTCTTCTTGTTCTGCCTCTTCCATGGGTTGTCTGTTCTTCCTCCTTCCTCTCCTCTCTCCCCCTCGTCCTCGCCTCGGTTTGGTCACAGCCTCCGTCTTCCTCCTCCTTACATTAACCCGACGAGGGACATAAATGGATGCAAGGCCGCCCTCCTGCCACGGGGAAAAAGAAGGAAGGAAATGAAGAAGGGAGGGAGTAAGGGAAGGAGGATGAGGAAATCATGGAGTGGAAGCGTGGGAAAGAAAGGGAGGGAGGAAGGGAGGGAGGGAGGCAGGGAGGGAGGGCCAGGGCCGTACCTCATCGTCCGAATAAGCTTCGGCGATGCGTTCCGAGCGACGACGACGGAGGGAGGGATCATCCCTCCCCATCACCTCCACCTCCTCCTCAGGCAAGAGGCGGAAGGTCGGACAATGCACGAGGGAGGGAAGGAGGAAGGGGGAGGTGTCCTGGGCAGCGGCAGCAGCGGCTTCTGATTTAAGTGCGGGAAGGAAGGAAGGCAGGGAGGGAGGGAGGGAGGGAGAGAGGGTGAGTAGGATTAGAGGTCATGACAATAGGGCCAGATATCCCTTTCTCCCTCCCTCCCTTCTTCCTTCTCTCTCTCCTTCCCTCCCTCCTTCCTTCCCTTCCTCACCTTTCCGGAGCTGCTTGGCTGCCACATTCCGCTTCACCACCGCACTTATCGATCCTTCCTCCTTCTCACCCTCCCTCTCTCCCTCTTCCTCCTCTTCTCCGCTGAGCATAAGCAGGGTTATCTTGCTCGTGGCCGTGAGGGGAGGGAAGGAGGGAGGGAGGGCGAGGAAGGCTGCCTCAGAGAGCCCGAACCTGGCTTTGCACGACAGCGAGAAGGCGAGGGAGGAAGAGGGGGAGGAGGAGGGGGAGGTGGTGGGTCGAGATCGTTTCAGGCCGCTCATGGTTGGTGAAGGGAGGGGGGAGGGGGAGGGGGAGAGGGAGGACGGTTGGCAGGAAGGGGCGCGATTTTCCTTGCCACTCTTTCGGTGGCCAGGGACACGGCCTTGGGGGTGTGTGTATGCCGCTGCTGCTGCTGCTGCTGCTGCTGCTGCTGCTGCTGCTGCTGCTGCTGCTGTTGTTGTTGTTGTTGTTGTTGTTGCTGCTGCTGCTGCTGCTGTCGTGCCACCATATCGCCTTCCCCCCCTCCTTCGATGTCTCTCCTTCAAAATTTGCCGCGGTTCCTCCTCCTCTTCTTCCTCCTCCTCCTCTTCCTCCTCAACCTCTGGCTGCTCTTCATGATAATACCGTTGCCGAAGATATCTCGGCCTCTTCTTTCTCCCTGCTCGCCCTCCCTCCCTCCCCTCCTTCCTTCCTCCATGGTTGGGATGGTGAGAGACGGAGGCCACGAGCACTGCGGCACCTGCCGAGCCTTTTCGACGATGGGAAGGGAGGGAGTGGGGGAGAGAGGACAAGTGCAAGGTCCGTGCTCCGTAGACTGCGCTGCGTTTGCCGCTGGTGCCGGTGGTGGTGGAGGAGGAGGAGGGGTGGGAGGGAGGAAGGGATGGGGGAAGGGAAGGACCACGCGTGAAGGGGGAGAGGATGGTGTTGAGGATCATGCCGGTCAGGCCCTGGAGTTCGTCAGGAGGGGAGGAAGGGAGGAAGGAGGGAAGGAGGGAGGAAGGGGTTAAGGGAAGGAGGGAGGGTTAGGGTCCTCCACAGGGAAGGGAGGGGAGGGGTGGGTGCGAGGGGTGATGGGAGAAATGGGTAAGAGGGCCAGGCCACGCACCATTCCTCAAGGTGCTTTCAGAATGCCCTTTGTTTTGCTTCCCAGACCTGTGTGCGAGAAGTAAGGCGCGGGACCTATTCCCTCTCGCTCCACGATACGGCACAACTATTCTTTTTCACCCTGCTGACGACTATTAGGCTTAGGCTGTGCTTCCTGCTGGTAGCTCACGTCCTGTGCTGGAGACAGACCGACCACACCACACCAGACGCAAGACCGCTCCTCCTTGCTACTACCGGTGCTGCTGGGCTGGCGCCGCGGTTGGCGCTGCAGCTGGTGCTGCTGCCTGTATGCAGTCGTAATGGCATGAAGGAGAGGTGAACGGTGAGGAAAATCATCAGAAACCGACCACGGTTTTGGACATGGGAAATTAGATGGCTTTATGTCCGCCGCGCGCCATCCCTTCCACCTGCCAGACGTAACGTTTGTTTATTTTCATACGGCGTCATTGGGTACGGTGGATTTGTTCTCTTGGAACCAGAACATTTGCGCTTGGAAGCGAGCAGCCGAGACAGACAAGCCAAGGGAGAGGAAGAGGCGCTTTTTCCTTCTGATGACTCGTAGCTGCCCTTTCTTCCTCCCTCCCTGTATGGCCTGCCTAGAACCGCCCAAGCCAGCACCACCGCGCTTCTCTCGTGGCATATATATTCCTGAGTCCACCCCCTTGAGACAGGAGTTGGGTGAGTGTGTGTCGGCATGATTGGAGACCCGTAAAGTGGAGTGAGAAGATGCGTGAGCTGCTGGTCGCTTGACTTGAGATGATGCAGCTGTAATGATGAAAAAGGCCTCGGTTTTGCATACGCAGGTTGCATGCAGTTCTAGAGGTATTAGTACTACACCGCTGGCAATCCCAGTTTTGACTTGTCGTTGCCTGAGAGGAGAAAGCAATCAGGGAAGCACGACGAGCCGGCTGCACCCAAAGGAAGATTAGCCCCTCATCCCAAGCTTTTATCCAAGGCCCTTTTTGACGTGCAACAAATTTTACCCCCCAACACACGATACGACTTGCAGTGCAGGCGTGTACTTGCGCACGTTTTTAAAAAAAAGAAACGCCAAAAGCTCCATGAACAAGCACACAAATTTGCCCTGGTTTTTAATCTTCTTTCCTATCGCTATACAAGTCCTCATTGTGACTTGTAACTGCCTCCCTGTCTCTTCCTCCTCCTTTTCACAACGTAACCACATGCAGCCTTGCTTCCATGCCTTTCCTCCCGGTGCTACTCGTCGCTCTCCTATCCTTCTTTCCTCTCTCATCCGTCGCTAAAGGAGAACAAGGCGTCGTCGAGTCCCTCTACTGCGCCCCACTAGTCGTCCTTCCTCCCTCCCCTCCCTTGCCTCCCCACCTTCCACCAGTTGGCCGCCTCTGGACCGTCGCCTGGCAGGGCGAGACACAGGGCTACATACTGTCCTCCACCCCCTCCTCTATGGACCCCAAGAGGAGGCTGCTTGCTCAGGGCCTCATATCGAATGCCTCGGTGAACCATTCGGGATGGTGGCAGTTGGCCATACGCACGGACATCGACCTCGATGACCACAAGGACGAAGGCGCGGAATACAAGGAGAAAGGCGATTTGGGAAGAAGCCATGATAAGACCATCGGTTTAAGGCATCAGAACAGGGACGACGACAACAACAACAACGGCAAAGACGACGGCAAAGACGACAACGAACACGCTGCTTGGATCCTGCGACGGTGGTATGCAGCCGGACTCTTGGAAGGTTATGTGACTGCGCCCCTGATGGCCGAGTACGCCTTGAATGCCAAGCACTCTCTCTTTGGTGCCCACCACTATCCCAGGTCAGAAACGGGACAAAATTGACATCTTTTTGATGTGTGCTTGTTTGCTGCTTTTCCGTACATTTCTCCCATGATTCCTTCTTCCATTCCCTCCTCCATCCAATACGCATCACCCCTCCTTTCTTTCTTTCAGCGATGGTCTCTTGGATTTCTTTGAGGAAAATCGGGCCTATGTCCGCTCTCAAATCAACTTCTACTATGGTCGGTATCACGAGCAGCAGCAGCAGCAGCAGCAGCAGCACACCGAGGGAGAGTTAGAGGAGGAAACGAATGACAAGACGGTTAAAAGGAACTACTGGCTAGGAGCCGCGGCTGTGCTTGCTCAATTTCAAGGTACGGTTGTGACACTTTGAGATGTGGGCATGTCTACAATGGCCCATTTCCTCCCACCTCTCACCTCACTTTTCATCCCTCCCCCCCCCTCGGTCCCTCTCTTCCGCATCTCCCCATCCTCCAGGCCTCGTGGCAGGATACCACGCCACGGCCACGCATGCCCAACACGCCCCCCTCTCCGCCCTTGAACTCTACCTCCTCAATGCCTACGGCGATATCTTTGATCTCTCTGCCCTCTTTCCCCCTCAACGCGGAGCGCCACCCTCGCGGCTGGGACGGTGGTTGGGAGGGAGGGAGGGAGGGAGAAAGGCAGGAGACGAAGAGATGGAAGAGGAGAAGGAAGATCGGGGGACAGCTGTGTGGGAGAGCAGAGATAATGACCGCTGTAGTGTTTTGATCAAAGGAACGAAGGGGAAAGAGGTAAGTGTGTGACTTCCGTCACCACACTCACTAAGTTCACTACAAATAACAGAGGTTCGGGCACCTACCCCCTTTCCTCCCTCCTTCCCTCCCTCCTTTCTTATTTCCTCAGGGGCCGGATGTGCTCATCGGACATACCACTTACGACTACTACATTGTGGCTTGGCCTCGCATCGTCAAGGAGACAGTCCTTCCCTCCGGGTACGTGAAGAAGAAAGAAATGGGGAGACGAAAGTCACAGCACTCTGACACTCTGTTCTCCCCTTGTTAATTTGATATTTTCGTTACATCCAGTTTGGGCTGGACCCGCTCCTTGTATTCCTCTTCGCCGGGACAGCTGGCTTCTCTGGACGATCTCTACGTGCTTCAGGGAGGAGGAGGAGGAGGAGGAAGAGGAGGAGGAGAACGAAGGCGAGAACGACGCACAGACCGACAAGGAGGAAGAGCTGAGCTAGAAAAGCAAATGGTGATTACAGAGACTACCATTAGTATGGTAAGAGGGGAAAACGCGGGAAGGGAAGGAATGAAGGAAGGAGGGTTGAACTTCTCAAAATATACAACTCAATACATGCAAGATCCAAATCCACGCTCTCCGCCTCCACGTTCATAGAAAGACATAAGGACAGACGCACTCCTACCCATTCTGAAACCGCAAGCCTTACTGTACTGGATGCGTGTTGCGATTGCGAACAGCTGGGCGCAGAACGGGGAGCAGTGGACTGAGGTATAACACACCCTACTTATTTTCCTTCCTTTGTCCTTTTGGGTCGTATTGGACGCGCTTTTGGTATCGAGCACTTCTCAAATCAATCTCCCTAAGATCTCTCTTTGTATCTGATTTGTCATCCCTCCCTCTGCCCTTTATTGTTTTTCCTCTCCTTCCCTTAATTTTTCAGATTTTTTCCGAGGAAAATAGTGGAACTTACAATTGCGAGTGGATGGTGCTCGACGTCACACAGCGTTCCTTCCACGTGTTGGACCAGGTGGGTGAGAGGAGGGAATGGGGAGGAAGGGGAGGAGAGGGAAAGCGAAGCAAGTGTAGATGAAGTTCGACTCGGCGTGCTTGTATACAGCATGCTAACTTCTTTGACTTTCTGATCTACCTCCCTCCCTTCCCTCCTCACTTTCCTCCTTGCTTCTTCCCCTTCTCTCTATACCCTCTCCAGGCCCCCGACAAGGTGAAAATCACCGATCACACGCCTACTCTATTCTCTCCGTCCACGTCCCCATTCTCCAATTACTTTGCATCGTATAATATACCCTCGGACAAAGAGATCTACGATTACCTCGGTTTTGGCCTCAAGGTAAGGTAAAATAGGCGTGAAGGAGGAACAAAGAGCAGGAGGAAGAAAGGAAAAGAGAAAATGGTCGCATGTTTACACAGAGATGTCTACGTGGGCTGTGTCGGTACCAGTATTGATGACGATCAGTCCGACTCATACAATTCTTATTTTCCCTTCCTCGCAGGATCCCCACAAGATCAAGTACCTTTTGGAGAAGCATGGGGAGTCCCCACGTGCTCTCATGCTGGGGGAAGGACAGCGAGAGGTGTCTTCCTTGGGTGAAATGAAGGTGAGTGGAGGAAAAGGGGAGGAGAAAGGGAATCGGATGGGAAAACAGTTCAGTTGCAGGAAGGACGACGGAAATTAGCACAGAACAGATGCGCTCCCCCAATTGTCATGTGAAAGGCGTCATAATTGCCGTCTCCTTATTTGCACAGTACCTCATCCAATACAATGATTATGAGCACGACCCTCGCTCTATGGGTCATGCCTACTTGGCTGTGGCAGGCCGAGGCGATCTGGAGGCAGCAAATACAGAAGTTATGTTGGCCAAAGACCTAGAGGACGCAACGGAAAACGATCCGCTATTCAGCTCTTCCTCCTCATCTTCGTCCCAATCTCCCCTCTATTCGATCAGCCCGTCGCCCGTATTTGCACCGCTGGAAGGGGCGATGGACGCCAAGGTGGTCTCAGTGCGCGAGGCCTTCTCCAGCCCTGACGGTCATCTGAGTCTGCACGCTCGCGTTGGACCAACACACGACCAACAAATACCTTTTTGCTGGGCAGGTCACGAACAAGAGGACGGGGAGACGACAGATAAAGGAACACGACCTGCCTGCTTCTGCTTTGCGTGGGAGCGTCTCTCCCCCGGGAAAATGCTGGCTGAGGAAATTCAGCGCCAGTATGGGCGACGGTCCTTATTGTTGCGTGGGGGAAAGGTGTAGGTGTACCATTGTTTGAAAAGGTGCTTCGATGCACAATTAAACTGAATTATGCCCTGTATGAATGATTGAGATCAAATTAGGGTTATGGTGTACTTAAAAATACGTAGTTGATAAAAAATGTTTCATACTCTTGGCAACAATTTTGTCTCACTGCTTCTCTAAACTGTGCTGTCAAGATATGATCGAATCGATATAACTACACAAGCATGGTCCTATCACTTACATTACTTGTCATGCATCATTAACCTTATCTTTATTGAAATGAATGCTCTAAGGATCGGCGGTAAACCTCCCCTTAAGTTGTTCTCTGCGTATACAAATTGCCTTCATGAGAAGAGCACATAGACGACAATTTTTTTGTTATCTCAAATCTGCAAGGACCGAACTATTTGCTTCATGCCCTTTGATGACTTGTCGTGTCTCGTTTTCCGACCGTTAACGGCAGTTAGGGGAGGTCATGAGCAGCTCGAAGCCGACAGCAACAACAACATCAACAACAAAGATGACGCTTACTAATAATGAAGCTCTCTACACTTGCATGGTGTTCATATAAAGTTTTGCGTAGCTGGTGCAAAAGGCCTCTGTAGAAGTCGAGCGGTATGCCGCTTCGGCGTGCCTCATATTCCTTGCTCCTCCCATATTTCAATGCCTCCAGTTCGTTACTCTGTTGGCCTTCCCCTTTCATATCCCTCGCCACTTACCCTCACCGCTACTGACGAGCTCTCTACACCCTATTCTGCTGTCTTACCTCTCCCCAAAAATAGACCTAGAGATAACAAAGTGTAACCAAAAAAATCATTTTATGCCCCTGATTACCAATCCATCCATCTCACATGCTACAGCTCCAGACTTCCAGATCATTTTAAAAGCAAATAAGGCCGAGATCCGGAGTTATGGTATCTTCCCACCTCTTTGTCGTCATCCTTGCTTTATGCTCCTCCGTCCGCTCCACTACCGCTGTCATCTCTTCCTTCGTCGGAACCCTTGACAACGACCCTGCTGCAAGGGATCGCCACCTCCTTCCCACAGTGAACGCCAGTAATGCAGCTGCTACCCTCCCCCGTGGTCTTGAAAACGAGGACATAGCCATATGCTTTGACTTGGACGTACCATTGCAATGGACATCTGAGGAAGGGGAGCTGCGCGTGAACGGCTTTCCTTTCCATCTCAAGGGAATCTCATGTATGTCAATACTTTCATTTCATTTTTCAACCCACTCTCCTATCATTCATTTTTACACATTCAATCAATCTATTGCAGATTTTGGCTTCGAGACGGGCACCATGTATCCAGGTGGCCTGTCCGGGAAAACCACCGTGCGTGACGTCTTCACCCTGCTTCGGGCCGAGGGCTTTAATGCTTTGCGTATCCCTTTTTCAGCCGAGATAGCCCTGAATCCAGACCGTATCCTCCGCGTCCAAGATCCCGATTTAGATAATCTCGGACATATGGCACGCTTGGCCAAATTTGTCGACGTGGCGGCTGAATTTGACCTCCTTGTGATGCCCGATATGCACCGCCTGTACGCGAATGGTGGGATTGATGCGCTCTGGTACGACAACAGGACACCCTACTCCCGTCTTTTGGAAGCCTGGACAAACATCATGGGGGCGATAGAGGACAAATGGAACTTCGCGTTTATCGATTTGAAGAACGAGCCTCATGGGCAAGCCACGTGGGGAAATAGCAACCGGGCGACAGACTGGAACAAGGCGGCGGAAGAGCTCTCCAAGGCTTTATTTGGTCGTTTTCCGCAATGGCATGGGCTTGCTTTCGTAGGAGGTATCGAGTGGGGTAACGCTATTCAAGGAATGCGCAACTTCCCTATTGACTTGGGTCGCCCTGATTGGACGCGCCGCGTCGTCTACTCCCCTCATGTATACGGACCCGATGTGTACGACCGACCTTACTTTAATTTTGGTTTTCCGGACAACTTACCAGGCATCTGGGAGTCGAGCTTTGGCTTTGTAGAATCCCTCTACGGGCAAAACGCGGTGGTTATTGGCGAATGGGGCGGTAAATATGGACGAGGTCCCAGTGGGAGACGAGACAAGACGTGGGCGGACACTTTGGCTAAGTGGGTCGTAAACCGTTGCTTGGAGGATAACTTCTACTGGTGTGTCAATCCAGACAGCAGCGACACGGGGGGTATTTTGGAAGATGACTGGACCACGCCGGTAAAGCCCAAGCTCGAACTCCTTCGCCGCGTCCAGCCCCATCCGTCGCTTTTGTACGGGACATCGCAGGGTAATGTTGTGTGCTTGTCTGAAGGAAAGTATGCGAACCCCAACTGCCGTCGCAAGTAAATGAGCAAGGAAATATTGCAGAGGGTGAAAATGCGTATGGAATTTGAGAACGCAACAAGAAAAAGAAATAATATAGCTCAAATACCCGTCAAGAAGTAACTGCTTCCCGAAGAAAGATAGCTATTTTAGATATGAAAAAGCAGCAAATGAAGAAGAACGGGGGAAGTAAAGACATGCAGCAGGCTGTGAATAATGGGTGATATTAATAAGACACATAATCATAGGCAGGCTTCGGAAATTTCCGAGGAGGAAAAAGTCGACAGAAATTCAGAGGAGGCACTGAAAGTACACGATTAATAAACAAGGAATGAGATAGAACATCACCGAGAAGTGTCAATATAGAAAAGTAGAAGCATTTCCATATCTGATTCAAGTATGCAATACTTCGGTGTGGTCGATAATCCTCAATTTGATTTTCTTTTTTATCATATCTTTGGCGGTTTAATGAGCCACAAGGTAGGATTGCTTAATGATACTTTTTGTTTCCATCTCTTTTTCGCTTGTTGTGCTTTGCATGCGCTGACGATTTGTTTTTGATCATATTTCTTTTTTCTTGGATCGTCTTTCCCTTCTACCAATTAAAGCCATCTTATTCTCCTCACTTTCCTAACCTTTGTGACTTTTCATGCTATCGTTACCTGCTCCTTCCCTTTCTTGCTCACCATCCTTCTTCGATCCCTGCCCTCTCTAGGCCTGTTCCTGTCCTGCCTTCCTCTACCTCTTGATTTACAAATTGCAGATGGGATTCGCCGAGCTGCCAGGCATAAAAGACCACCCGCCCTCTGGCTCGGCGTTGCGGAGTAAGACCGATGGGCGGGGTTGTATCCGGGCCAGCAACGCCAATTTGGCTTCGTTAGGGGTCCGCCAATCGGCCGATAGCACACCGCCTGTATCTTTGGCATTAGGATTAAGGGCCCAGTAGATAGTGTCGTCTAAGCACCGGTCGATAAAGTAATCGGCAACGGCCTTGTGCCACATGGCATCACCCTGCTGCGCATCATCGAGGGAACCGCCCCACTTGCCAACCACCACGGCTCGGCCAGTCGCCTCCTCTACGCCACCAAAGAGGTCGTCATAAGCCGCATACATCTGATCGGGGAAAGATGTGGTATATACATATCCCATCGACGGGGAGACGGAAGGCCCCATGAGCAGCACTTCGTATACCACACGCTTTGTACTCGCCGGGGTAAACAGGTCCAGCGACTGGGTCAAGGCACCGCGCAGGTCCGTCGCATATTGGGCTGCAAATTCCCCGCCCTCAATACCTTGTATTAACCACAAGCCATGGTACTGAGGGTATTCCTGAATGAGGATGGCTGCCGTGTCTTGAGCTGCCAAGTTCCAGTCCGTGCTGGGGTTGTTTTCGGCCCACGTTGCGCGGCCCCGGCCTGGGCGGTCGAGCAGGTCCACACCCAACAGGTTCCAACGGTCGCCATATCGAGTCAAGAGCCGGCGCCAGGCGTTTTGGAAGTTTTGGTATGAAACTTTGGAGCCATACCACAGCCCCTGGTCTTGGGAGCCGAAGAGTGTGGTAGCGTCGTCGTTGTAGAGGGCAAGTACCACTAAAATGCCCCGCGCTGCTGCCCGCTCAAAGATGGTGTCGAGTAGCTTTCCCACGTTCAGTCCGTGCAACGAGGAATCACCGGATATAGCTGAGCTCGGAACGCGCAGGGCCAAATCACACGCTATGGTATATGCAACAGGAAGGCGAAGCACGTTGAACTTGTTGAGGGCCAAGAAGTCCAATACGTCGTCAAGGGTCGTAGCCCACAAACCGTGAGGAGCCCGCGTGTCGGCCGTATCCATGCCAAACCTTGGAGAAGAAAAAGAAAAGGCAAGAAAAGGAGAAACAGAGAGGAGAGAGAGTCAGGAGTTATGTCCTTCTCTTAGAGGACAAAGCCCCCAAGGGGTAAGAGGCGTGCCCGGCCTCTGGCCAAGAAAATCGAAGGTCGCATACTTTTACTCACCACGTCAGTCCCTTCATGTGAAAGTGATGACGACCATTAAGTAGGATAGCACCTTGTTCCGTGGTCCACGATAAGCCACGCAGAAGGAGACAGGCGGTGATGGGCGTGGCGAGGGAGGCGAAATCGCTTTTGCCGCCGCGCAGCATACTCCGGGCCGGCGCCCGGGACGGACTCTGGGCGGCGACCAGGGCGAGGAGCATCTGAAGGAGAGTAACAACAATAACAAAGTATACCACCATTTCGGGTCGCGGGATGTATTTGACGCGCCGGGTGTGCTTTCTTGCGGGTAGTCGAAGGGTGGAAAGGATCGAAAGAGTTTGGAGTGAGGAGGACGCGATGGATGATAAACACCAAGGAAATATGATCAAGATGTGGAGACTACATTTGTGGATTATTTGGGTCTTCTTGCGTGCATTTGGGTTTGAAGTGGCATATGGTCGCATGCATGGGCGCGATGCTGAGAGACATTAGTAGCTCGAAATGGGGCCGAAGGAGGCACAAAAAATGTATAGAACAACGTCTGACGTACACGTGAAATCAGAGGCCAACACAAGCGAAAATCACGCCTTAAATGCGTTTTCATCACTCAAAATCCACAGACAAGCAGGCCATGGCGGCCAGAATAGAAGCTATGGCCACTGTCGCAGCAGCATGCTTCGTCCTCCTGTTCTTTCCTTTATTGGCCTCCGCCTTTTATCATCACCCTCCTCTCCCCCTCCTCTGCCGGCAACCTCCTCATACCCGCCTCTCCACGGCCATGGATGGCGCCATGTCTCCCTCCACCACTTCGTCGTCCTCCTCTTCTCAATCCCAGGCCCCTCTCCTTCGCTTTGCCGCAGATGCACCCGGCGTCTTGCAGCACATACAGCCGGCTATTGCCGCGTTGCTGGCGGGGTACGTCAAGGGAGCGAGGGAGGGAAAGGATGACAGAGAGAGAGGACAACGCGACGGTAAAAGTGAGGCAACGACTCCATGGAAGAAGCGTCACATTTGTATAAAACATTCTCTCTCTAACAGGCGAGGGATCAAGAGGAAAAAGGGCAAGAAGAACCTGGGCGACTATATCAGGGAAACAGAGCTGACAGCTCTTTTGGTGCGTTAAGAGTAGTGGAGGGAGAATATGAGGCAAACAGGCAGGGAGGAGAGGCGGAAGGAAATAAGCGCGAGAGAAAGGGGATTGGGAGAGAGGGAGGGTGGACGGAAGGAGAGGGACATGATAGAGGGTAGACTCACTTCTTTCACTCATCTTTTGAAACAAACAGGAGGAGATGGTGCTGGACGAGCACCCATTTCTGGACGATCAAGAAGAGGAGGAGAAAGAGGAAGAAGGGCCGCGAGACTTCGGGGAGAAGACAGGTGGAGGCAGCATCAGCAGTAGTAGCAACAGCAGCAGCAACAAGGAAAAGCAGTCTCGGCAACGGCCCCGGCGTCCTCTTCACATTTCACTGGTGGAAGACGAGGAGGAAGGCTACCGGATAGCGGTCAGTGCTGAGGGAGGAAGGGAGGGAGGGAGGGAGGCAGAAGAAGGACGAACGAGAGGAGTGGGGAGGGACGGGTGAGGGAAGAGACAGAGGGAGAGGCAAGACAGATGGAGATGGAGGGAGCGGGGGAAAGTGGCTGTAGAGTCTCTTTCACTAGATAATCCTCGCTCCATTGCCTTATCCCTCCCTCCTTCTCTCCCTTCCTCCCACTCTCCCTCCTGTCTATCTAGATGCATCTTCTTCCCTTCGCCGGCGACATCCTCCCTCCCTCCCTCCCTCCCTCACTCCCTCTCGGTCTGCACCAGCCGCAACAGTCGCCTCAGCAGCGCGGACAGCGTACCTTCACCCTTACGAAAATTTTGCACGGCTCGCTGCTGGGGAAAAGCACCCGTCCATCCCCCTCTTCCTCCTTCGCTCCCTCTTATTCCTGGTGTGCTTGTTTTGGGAGCAAGGTCTGTCCGCGGGCCCAATGCGACTGGAGGGAAGAGCGGGCTCGGCCTTTCTCCGTCCCGTCCTCGTTCTCCCCCTCCTCCTCCTTGAGAGAGATCAAGCTGTCGGCGTCGTCCCCTCTCCTGGTGATGGACAGCGAGGAGGGGAGGTACGAGGGAGGGAGGGAGGGTGGGGGGGGCAGTCTCTCCCTCCATGCCTTGGAGCCGTCTGTGCTTCTGGAGGTTTCGTTTCTGGTGAGGGAGGAGGAGGAGGAGGAGGAGGAGGAGGGAGGGAGGGAAGGAGAGAGAGGCATGGGCGAAGAGTGGGAGGCGGAGGAGGAGGGTATGTTCTCCCCGGCATTTGTGGCGTCATTGCCATTTCCGTTAGGAGGAGGAGACAAAGAAGGGCCGGAGAGAGGGAAGGAGGGCGGAAGTGAGGGCGGAAGGGAGGGCGGGAGGGAAGGCGGGAGGGAAGGCGGGAGGGAAGGCGGGAGGGAGGGCGGGCTTGAACGACGGATGGCAGAGGGAGCCATAGCTCTAGAGCGGTGGGCGGAAGGGAGGGAGGGAGGGTGGGAGGGAGGAGGGGCGTACATCCGCAGGTGGAGGGACAAGGAAGGAGAGGCAGAGGCAGCTGATGCGGGGGTGGGAATGAGGATAAAGGGGGAGGAAGAGGAGGAGGAGGAGGAGGAGGAGGAGGGGGAGGACGCCGCTATGCGGCTGCTGTCCTCGAACCCGTCGAGGCGGTTGAGGGAATTGGGAGTGGGAGGACTGGATGGGGCGTTCCAGGAAATTTTCCGTCGGTAGGTAGGTTGGTATGGAGGGAGGGAGGGAGGGAGGGCGACCCCTCGCCGCCCCCGCACAATCGAGGTGGCGATCCATCTGACCTCCCTGCCTCCCTTTAACCCTTCCTGCCGCATTCCCTCCTTGAATCCCTCCTCCATTTCCCTGTCCCAGGGTTTTTGCCTCGCGCCTTGCCCCCATTAAGATGGTTCGAGAGATGGGATTGAAGCACGTCAAGGGCATGCTGCTCTATGGTAGGCAGAGAGGGAGGGAGGGAGAGAAGGAAGGCGGGAAGAAAGGAGGGAAGGGGGGAAAAGAAAGGAGGAAGGGAAATCGGGCGTGGCGGATGCCTTCTCCATCCTCCTCTGCGTCTTTGTCCTTGCCATGCCTTCTACATCTCTCTCCCTCTCCCTCTCTCTCACCCTCCCTCCCTCCCTCCCTCTCTCCTTCCCTCCCTTCCTCCTCCCTTCCTCCTCCCTTCTAACTCCCTTCCTCCTCCCTTCCTCCTTCCCTCCCTTCCTCTTTCTCTTCCTCCCTCCCTCCTTTCCTCCCGCCTTCCCTCTCTCCCTCCCTCCCTCTCTCCCTCCCTCCCTCGCTAGGCCCCCCGGGCTGCGGCAAGACCCTCCTGGCCCGGCAGCTGGGCGTCTTACTCGACACTCGAGAGCCCAAAATTGTTAACGGACCGGAGGTGCTCGGACAGCTGGTGGGGGAGAGTGAGGCGAACATACGTAAGAAGGGAGGGAGGGAGGGAGGGAGGGAGGGCTTCGAGGACTGACGGTCTGACAAGAGGGTGATCTCTTTCTCTCTTCCGCTTTTACAGGTGCCTTGTTCGAGGATGCGGCGAGGGAGCAGGCGGAGAGAGGGGATGAGAGTAAGCTTCACTTGATCATCCTGGACGAGGTACGCCCCCCCCCTCCCTCCCTCCCGCCCTCCCCTCTCTCCTTCCTTCTTCTCTCAATCCCTCATCCCCCCCCCACCTGCAGGTCGATTCGATCCTCTCCAAACGCAGCGGCTCCCCCTCCCAAGGCTACCGAGATACGGTGGTGAATCAGCTTCTGAGCACCATGGACGGGGTCAACGCCCTCCACAATGTCCTCGTCGTCGGTGCGTGCCCCTCCCTCCCTCCCTCCTTTGCCTCGACGCGAGTCCTAGGCCTGCTGCAGTTGCGCTCTTTCTGACCTTCTCGCACCATCTCCCTCCCCTCCCTCCCTCCTTCTCTCCGCCCCTCCCTCCAGGCATGACCAATCGTAAGGACCTCTTGGATGAGGCTGTTCTCCGCCCAGGTCGTCTCGAGGTCCATGTCGAGGTAGGGCCCGCAGCCCTCCCTCCCTCCTTCCCTCCCTCCCTCCCTTCCTCTTGTAACTATTTTTTGATAATGTTTCTGTCGCTTTCCACGTTGCCTTTCTCCGTAGGCAAGAGCAGCGACGAAATCTCGAAGGAGCGACCGCACACACCTATCTTTGCTCACATTTCTCCCTCCCTCCGTCCGTCCTTTCTCCCCCCCTTCGTGCAGGTGAGCATGCCCAGCCCTGATGGTCGGCTGCAGATCCTGAACATCCACACGGCCTCCATGCGCGCCAGTCGCCGCCTCGCCCCCGGCCTCCAAGATCGCTTTCCGGAGATTGTCGAGTACGCCCTCCCTCCTTCCCTTCCTCCCTCCCTCTCTCCCTCCCTCCCTCCCTTTCGCCTCTCCACTCGTTATTTGTATCTTGCATCACGCACTGAACTCATCTTTGCCCTCCCCCTCTCCTGCCCTTCCTTCCTCCCTCCCTCCCTCCCTTGCATAGGCGCATGGAGGGCTACTCAGGCGCTGACGTGGAGGGTGTCGTCAAGAGCGCCGCCTCGCATGCCCTCGAACGGGCCCTCCTTCGGTACGTCCTTCCCTCCTCCTTACCCCCCTCCTCTCTCCCCCTTCGCCCGCTCAGTAGGCTAATCGTCCTGTCCGCACTTCCATCCCTCACTTCTTCCTTTCCTTTTCTCCCTTCCCCCTCCAGCACGGGCCCCTCGGTCGTCTCTTGGGACGACTTCGAGACTGCACTCGAGGAGGGTAAGGACATGACTACCCTCCCTCCCTCCCTCCCTCCCTTCCCTCTCTTCCTTCCTCTCATCTTCCCTCCCTTCCCACTTTCACTTCCCACAGTCACACCCACGAGCACTCCCTCCTCCTCCTCCTCCTCCTCCTCCTCCTCCTCCTCCTCCTATCCCCCCCCTCCTCCATGGGGCGTCCTCGACCCCACACTCACCCACGCCTCCGTCCGCCGCCGCCTCCGTTCCCTCCTGCCTTCCCTCTCTTCCACCCTTCCTCTCTCCTCCTCTTCTCCTTCCCTCCCTTTCCTCCTTCTCCTCCACGGACCCCGCGGATGTGGCAAGACGACATTGCTTGCCTGGCTCGCCCACGAGATGGCGACCCTCCCTCCCTCCCTCCCTTCCTCTCGTTCTGCCTCGGCAGCCTCCCGCCTTCCCCTTTTCCTTTCCATCCCTCCCGGCACGGCCGACCCCGCACAACGTGTGAGGGAAGCGCTCGATCAAATAGAGAAGGAGGAGGAGGAGGGAGGGGGAGGCAGAGAAGGAGGGAAGGAGGGAGGGATGAATACGCCTGGGCCCCGCTTGCTTTTTCTGGACGGCCTCGAGAGTGAGGAGGGCTGCCTGGAGGTTTTGACTTCCCTTGCTTCTTTCTCTCACTCTTCTTCCTCCTCCTCCTCCTCCTCCTCCTCCTCCTCCTCCTCCTCCTTTTCCCCCTCCTCCACCTCGTCGTCCAGCTTGTCCGTTCCTTCCACCCGAAGCCAGTTCGTGGCAATCGCCGCTCTCTGTACCACCGACACCGCCTTCTCCTCCTCTTCCTTCTCCCCTCCCTCCTCTGTGCCCTCCTCCTCCCTTTTGGGGTGTGCACACGCTCACTTCGGCTTGCCCTGGCTGACCGACCTGGAAACGGAGATTCTGCCCACACTGCGAGAAATGGTAGGAGGGCGAGGGGAAGGGAGGGCGGGCGGGAGGAAGGGAGGGAGAGTGACAATGAGGGGATTGGAAGGGGTGGCAGTGATGGCAAAAGCGCTGAAGGGGGGAGGGATGGAAGGAGCGGAGGAGTGGACGATGGAAGAGTTGTTGGAGAATGTGTGGGTCTGAAAGAAGACAAGGGAGGAGGGGGGGAGGGAGGGAGGGAAGGAGGGAGAGAATGACAAAGGGGATTGCTGGTGAGTGGAGAACGTCGTGGCCCCAAGGGCAAAGGGTAGGAGGGAGGGATGGACAGATGTACTGTTGGTGTAAAAGTACAGTTCACCCAGCGGGTCAAATACAGCCACAGCCCCTCGAAGCAGAGCCGCCACAAGAGGAACCCAGAAATTCAATTTAAAGCAATATAATGTATGGAATCAAGTGAAACGTTGAATCAACGAGATAGTTTGACAGTCAAACAAGCCTGGACGTGTCTCGTGATTTTTCGCGCGCAAAACGTATGTAATGAAGCTTGTTTCCTTCTTCCTTTTTTCCATATTTCTTTCTCGTTCAAGGATGGAGACGCCGTATTTCCGGCCAACCATTTTGCGCGCTTGTTTTCGCTGCGTCTGCTTGCTTTTATTTCTTCGCTCTTTCTTATTTTGTCGTTTCTTGTTGCCTTCTACTCCTTAATCATTGCATTTACTCTAATCATTGTTATTCGTGCTGTTGCTGCTCTTTCTGCTCTTTTAGGGTTGTTTCTCACCCCTTCTCTCTCTCTCTCTCTCTCTCTCTCTCTCTCTCTCTCTCTCTTCTCTCCCTCTGTCGATTGACTTCTTTCTCTTTCGGTCCATTGACCTCTTTCTCTATTCCTTCTCTCGCTTCTTTCCCTCCCTTTGTCCTTCCCATGCCGCCGTGTGCTCCTGCTGCTGCGGCCTCAATTTGTTCCATCCCATTTTCATTCGTCCCATGCACTATTCCTGCGGCTGATGGCCGACTCCCTTCAACTCCTTCTCACTCTCCTCCCCCCTTCTTCCCCAATAGAGAGCCCTCCAGGTCTAATTATGCGTGTGTGTATATGTGTGTGCACCCAGCGAGAGACGCACACCCCCTTTGCCCATCCCTTCCTCCCTCCCCCGCCAGTCCCTACTCTCTTCCCTCCATACAGCAGCATTCTACTCTACCAGTGCCTCCATGCCCTATGCACACATCTCTTTCAGTGCCTTCTATCTCAGGTCTTGACGTGTACCCTACAACACTATGAAAACAGATAAAGCGGCTTATCTACACCCCCACACCGATATCTTTCTCAGGCGAAAATGCATCAAATTAATCCACAAGCTACAGCAGCTATTTCGACGACAAACGATCAAAAAAGTCCAACGACGAATAGAAAGGACAACCCCTTGCTCCTCTCTCTCTCCTCTCCTCTCCTTCCTATACACAAGCTCGAAACCAAAAGAATACATGCGCCTCCTTTTCTTCTCCGCCCGCTTTTCTCTCACTTCCTCCCACTCTCCCCTCCTTCCCTCCCTCTTCCTCTTCCTTCTTCTCTCGGATGTTGTTTTCGTGCCGCTGCCGGCGCCACCGCCGCCATCGCCGCCGCCGCTGCTGTTGCTTCTACTACTGTTCTTGCTGCTATGTACTAAACAACTCCAAATTTCCGACCGCCCTCCTCTCCTCCCTCCGATCGCTCGTTTTCTCTCTCTTCACACGCTCCCACTACGCTCCTCCTTTACACCTATGTTTCCCCCCGCTCCGGCTCCCTCCATCGCTTCCTCTATCCCTCCTTCATCCAGCTGCTGAAGCCGCTGGTGGGCCTTGGCTGCCCGGGCGCTGACTTCCTTCGTCACAATTTCGAAAAACTGCAGGTTGGGGGTAGGGTGGGAGGAAGGGAAGCAGGGAAGGAGGAGAGTGAGAAGAGACAATGAAGCGACAAAGGGAAGGGGGGAGGAAGACAATAAGGGCACATGAGGTGATAGAAGAGGGAAAGGTTGGGATGCTCGACTGCAAGTGAGGGAGAGAGGGTGTTACGAGGGGAAGGAAATAGGGAGGGAGGGAGGCAAGACGACGTACCTCCTTGAGAGACAGGATCTTGTTCTCGGAGTGGATGAGAGCCCGGGGGAAGCCGGCGCGACGCAACAAGACCGAGGCCACCACACGAGAGAACCGGCCGTTACCTGGAGGAGGAAAAGAGGAGGAGGGAAGGGCAGACAGAGAAAAAGTGAGTGTGCACTGGGGAGGAAAGTTGAAGCCTTCCTCTCAAGAGCCAGAGCACTCCAAAACAAAGATTAAGGGAGGAAAGGGAGGGGCGAAAAGGACCAAGAGACAGAGCTGGCGCAGAGCCAACCAGCTCCCCTGACAGCCCCTCTGCTACCGTAAAGCCCAGCCTCCACCCCCCCCACCCCCCATCCCCCAGCTTAACCCTAATCCCCCTACTCAACCCTACGCCTCAGCCTGCCTGACGAAGGGGGGGCGGGCTACAGAGAGGCGACAATAATTCCAATTCTCTGTTAAACCAAACAAGGCCAGCACCACCACAGGAACCCCCCTCCCCCCGCCCCCCTCCTCCACCACCTTCCACACGCACCGTCGTGGAAAGGATGCAAGAATTCCAGTACGGACTTGTAGAGGACGAATATGGCCGTGGCCGGCCGCCCTTCTGCCCACAAATGGTCCACGGATCGGTGCAGCTGAGCCCAGGCCTTGGGGAGCTCGTGTGGGTGCAAAAAAGTGCGGTACAGGTAGTGCGTCACCACGCCCTGAGGAGGAGGAGGAGGCGAAGGAGAAGGAGAGATAAAGGGAGGGAGGGAGGGTTGGTGAGTGCGGGTGTGGAAAAATGCGGCACGGTAGTGCGCCTACACACCCGGAGGAGGAAGAGGAGGAGGGAGGGCAAGAGGGGTGAATGTAAGAGCATCGAACCTGGCTTGCACCTGAAAACAACCCTACAGCCTCCCTCCCTCTCTCGCTCCCTCTTGCTCATGTGCTTACCAGTGCAGCCCCTTGCCGCATGGCTCCCGATCCGGCCAGCTTAGTGGCCAAGCACTCGGCGTAGGCTCGGTCGTACCAGGGGAAGGCCCCGCCTAAAGGAGGGAGAGGGGAGGGGGAGAGAGGGAGGAAGATCAGTAGGTGGAGGAATGACAGAGGAGAGACAAGTGAAGGGCACGCTACAAGACATGTGAGGGAGGGAGGGAGGGAGGGAGGGAGGGAGGGGAGGAGCACAAGGGGGGAGCGCAGGAGAGTGGGAGGGCGACCGAGGCAGAGCCTACCTTGAGGCGCCGCCAGAGAGGAGAGGAGGTCGGGCAGGGTGTGGTCATACTTGTGCTTCCCGATCAAGTCGAACACGTCCCGGTGGGAGAAGGACCAGGGCTGGAGCGAGGACGCGAGGGAGGACGAGGGGGAGGACGGGGAGGTGCCGGAGGAGGGGGTGGCGCCCACCTCCTTGCTCCCGTGGACGCGGGTGCTGATGGAAGATGGTTGGCTGCTGGTGCTGCTGCTGCCCTTCATCTTCTTCTCCACGTCCTCCGACCGGGCTTCCAGCAGCTGGGGGATAAGTGGGGGAGGGAGGGGAAGAGGGAGGATGATGGGGAAGGGAAGGGGAGGATGAAAGGCGACGGAGGGGGCGCACCGAAAGGGAGCAAGCAGGGGAGGAAGGGAGGGGAGGAGGAAGGAAGGGACGGGGACAACGTACCTGCACGGCTCCCTGGGCGTGCTTGAGCTCCAGCTCGAGGGCCTGCCCCTGGTCCGTCCATGCCCGCAGGAGGGACAACCACTGCGTATACACGGGCGAGTCCACCTGCGGCAAGGTGAAGGGAGGAAGGGAGGGAGGGCATGGTGGTGAGTTATTCCAAAGGGGCAAGTGCCAGAGGAAAAAGGAGGAAGGGAAAGGGGAAGGGAAGGAGGAAGAGAAGGAGGAAGGGCAGGGACAAAAACGAAGGGACCCCCATCCCCGTAAAGCATCGCCTGATGTCCCCTCCACCTCTCTCGCTCTCCCCTCTCCCTTCTGCCCTCTGCCCTCCTCCTCCATTCCACCTGCCACCACGTCCTACCTGAGCTCGCAGGTCCGGCGGCCGGAAGCCCAGTCGCCGGAGGTCGCTCGCGCACTCGGCATTGAGGGCGAAGAGCGGCTTGGAGGGCGGCATGGGCAGCAGCACGTCCACCATGTAGAAGACCGCATCTACCAGCTGTTGCACCCACGGGCAGCGCTGGGGGAGGCAGGGTAGGTGGGAGGAATGAGGGGGGAAAGGCCGAGAGGGGGCATGAGAGCAGTGGAGGGGAGGAAGGGGGGAGGAGGGGCAAGAGGGAGGGAGGGGGGGAGAGAGGGAGGGAGGGGAGGCACGTACTTGGCAGACGTCGGCGAGAACGATGAAACGGCGCTGGGCAAGAACTGCCTGAAGGGGGCATCGAGAGAGGGAGAGGTAGGGAGAGGAAACATGTTCAGTGGATACAGGAGCACCGCCAGGAGGTGGAGAAATCATTGAATCTTGTCGGTGGTCTGGCCTCTCATTACTCCCTGCCCTTCCTCCCTCCCTCCCTTCCTCCTCCCGTCCCTCCCTCCCTTCCTCCTCCGTACCTGCAGCACGGCGCACATGGACCGGTTGGGGTTGTAGAAATTGTACGATTCTTGCGAATACTAGGCCCAGGGAGGGAGGGAGGGAGGGAGGGAGGGAGGGGGGAGTGGGTGAGATGGTGTGGTATCAGATGAAAGTGATGGAATGCGACTCAAGAGGAAGAGAGGGAGGGAGGGAGGGAGGGAAGCTTACCACTGCAGCAATCCACTCCTTGATGCGTTGCTTGAGCCAGCGGGACTGGAGGAGGAGCTGGATGCGGGCCGCGTCTGTGGAGGGAGACGATAACCAGGCGTTGAGGTCCTGGGGAGGGAGGGAGGGAGGGAGGGAGGGAGGGAGGGAGGATGAGTACTGGATAAAAAAGGCCCACAAGAAGTTGCTTGCTGAGTAGAAGATCAAGGAGGATGGAAGAAATGGAGGGAGGGAGGGAGGGAGGGAGGGAGGGAGGGAGGGAGGGAGGGAGGGAGGACGTACCTTTTCTGTGCCGGAGACGATCTGATGCACTTCCTCCCCCAGACGGGTCGAGAGCTTGGGAGGCTCGGGGCTCTTGAAGAGGAGAAGAAAGGCGCCAAGGCGACGCCCATTCAGGAGAACGGGGAGCACGGCCAGGTGCTGAGGGAGGGAGGGAGGGAAGGTGAGTTTTCGATGGCAGGTTGATAGAGAGAGAGAGACACGGGAATCGGCAGGCAGGGAGGGAGGGGGGGAGGGCGCACCTTGTTTTGGGTGTAGGCCATGAGGGGGGAGAGAAAGAGGTCGTTGGGATCCCGGCCTGCCGCCTCGGCCACCACCAGGGGCTTGTTGTCCTACATGGAGGGAGGGAGGGGGGGATGGGGGGGGAGGAGGAAGGTTACCGTGAGTGGGGAAGAGGGAGGGGAAGAAGGAGGGAGGAAAGGCAGGAGGGAGGGGCATACCTTGAAGCTTTCGTCCAGGAACCAGGTGCGGTCGTCGAGGACGAGGTGGGACATGACGGCGTCTGCCTCTTCCTCGTCCTTAGTGGAGGGGGAGCCGCCCGCCCCACCCTCCTCCTCTTCCTCCGACGCGCTGGCCCAAGAACGGATGGAGGAGGAAGAGGACCTGAACGACAGGGAATAAGGGAGGGAGGGAGGAAAGGAGGGAGGAAGGGAGAAAATTTTGGTGAGTGAGGAGCCTGTTTCCAGGCAGCGAGGAACAAGGAGGAACCGAGGGGGCACGACAAACACCGAGGCCTGAGGATGTGGGTGATGAGGAGGGGGTATACGAGGGCACGACAAACACTGAGGCCTGAAGAGGTGGGTGATAAAGAGGGGGGGGATATGGGGAAAAAGGACGCACCGGTTGTCGGTAACGAGGCGAGGCCGGACGGAGCAGCAGAGGAGGAGGGAGTTGTGGTGGGTGGAGTGGAAGAAGCGGACGAAGGAGGGCCGGGGGGAGACGGCGGCCCAAAAGAGGAGGGAGGTGGCCAGCTCGAGGCGGAGGAAATACTGGTCGCGGGGCTCAATCACCACCTGGGGAAGAAGGGAGGGAGGGAGGGAGGGAGGGAGGGAGGGAGGGCGTCACGACTGATGCGAGGGACGGATGGACACGTCGAAACCAGCCGCCAAGGACGGGAGGCGGTGCGCCATAACATCTCTCCCTCCCTCCCTCCCTCCCTCCCTCCCTCCCTCCCTCTTTCCCGACGTGCACCGCACCTGCTGGGAGTCGATCTCGAGGAAGAGGCAGGCGCCGTGGTCCCGCAGCATGTCCGCGATCTCGTCGTTGCCTAGACGCACGGCCTCGGCCAGGGGCGTGGTGCCCCACCGGTTCCTCTTGTTCACGTCCGCCTTAAGGTCGTGGACGAGGGCTGGAGGGAGGGGCCGAGGGAGGGAGGGACCGAGAGGAAGGGAGGGAGGGAGGGAGGGAGGGTGAGCTATGGCGGAGGCTTGGGTCTAGGTATACACTCTAGTTGGAGGGGGCCACCATGAGGGAGGGTGAAGGAGAGAAAGGGGAGGAGAAAGGGAAGGGAATGGAGGGGAGGGAAAAGAGGACGAGGCCCACCTCGTGCGGCGGCAGCGTGGCTGTAGCGGATGGCGCAGTGCAGAGGGGTGTTGAGCTCTGCATCCAGGCTGTCCACCGGCCACTCCCTGCCGTACCTGCCGGGGGGGGGGGCGGAGGAGGAGGAAGGGAGGGCGGAGGGAGAGGGGAAGGGAGGGAGGGGGGGGAGACGGAGGGAAGAAGCGAGGGGCGGGTGAGAAAAAAAAGGCGAGGATGAGAAGTAGGAAGGGAGACAGGAGAGAAGGGAGGGAGGGAGGATTGTCGTTGAAAATGCTGCAGCTGGATGCAGCTCGTCCTCGTCCCTCTTACCTGAGGACGGCCTCGAGGGAGCCGCACTCGGCGGCGGCGTGCAGGGGGGTCTTGGGCGGGGGCATTCCCTCCTCGTCCATGCCCGTGTCTGACGAGGGCGAGGAAGGGAGGGAGGGAGGGACCGAAGGAAGGAGGGAGGGTGGGAGGGAACGTAAGTGGTGACCTCCACCTCGATCGAGACGAGTGTGCCATGCCGGCCGCTTCCTCCTCTCCCGCCCTCCCTCCCTCCCTCCCTCCCTCCCATCGCCCCCGTACCTCCGTCCTCGACCTCCTCCTCCTTCCCCGTCTGCATCTTGCTCCTGCTCCGGGCCACAAGCATCTCGAAGGCCTTCAGGTGTCCGCTCATGAGGGCCACCTCCGCCGCCGTGTGCCCCTCTTCGTCCCGGACGGGGAGCTCGCCTGGGGAGGGAGGGAGGGAGGGAGGGGAGAGAGGGAGGGAGGGCGGGAAGGAAGGTCAGTCGGTGCCAGAGAGACGAGGCGGTCGACTATCTGGAGGGGGAAAGAAAGGAGACAAGACAGACAGGGGGAACCAGAAAGAAGCAAAAAGAGGGAGGGGGGGAGAGAGGGCGGGAAGGAGGGAGGGGCAGGGCGTACCTCCTAGACCGGCGGCGAGCAGCATCCGGAGCATGGCCATGTCCCCCTTCTTGGCCGCCTTGTGTAGCAAGCAGTAGCCCTAGAGGGAGGGAGAGAGGGCGGGGGGGAGGGAGGGGGGGAGGGAAAGAGGGGCGAGCTGACAGATGAGCAAGCGGAAGGGGTGATGGATGGATCCAAGTCCATCGACGGGGAGGGAGGGAGGGACGGAGGGAGGGAGGGAAGGACGGAGGGACGTACCTCGCCCTTGATGTGCGTGCCGCGAAGGAGGAGCTCCTTGAGGCCCCGGACGTCGCCGGCTTCCACCACGCGCTCCATCGTGTCCTTGCCGAGCTCCAGGCCTGAGGCAGGGAGATCGAGGGGGCAAGAGGGAGGGAGTGAGGGAGGAAGGGAGGGAAGGGAAAAGGTTGAACCATGCGTTGATGAGAATAAATCCACCGATTCGTCCAATAATTCCGTTCGCACTTTCCCTCTCTCCCTCCCTCCCTTCCTCCCTCCCTTCCTCCCTCCCTACCTCGCAGGTGGTCCCTGACAAGGGCATGGCCCCAGTATTCCGCCTCGTCCGCCGGCGTGTGCCCGTGGATGTCCCCCGCGCCCACGTCCGCGCCCCGGGCTATCAGGGTCTGGAGGGAGGGGAAGAGGGAGCACAGGGAAGGAGGGAGGGAGGGAGGGAGGGAGGGAGGGAGGGAAGGCAGTGTGGGTGCGTGGGAAGGAATTCGATAGTACGCATGCTTCACAAGAAAGAGAGGGAGAGAGGGAGGGAGGGAGGGGGGGAGGGAGGGGGGGAGGGGAGGAGCGTACCTTGACCACCTCCATGTCTCCCCACCGGGCCGCGTAGTGAAGGGGCGTGCGCCCGTCCGTATCCTTCTCGTGCACTAAGACGTCCACGGTGCTCTTGCTCCGACGCAGGGCGGCCTTTTTGGTCGCTGGAGGAAGGAGGGGGAGGGCCGGGGGGAAGGGGGGGGGAGGGGAAGGAGGGGCTGAGCAGACCCCACTTACAAGAGAGCCTCCGAGTGCACCGAGTCGTCACCGGTCCACTCAGCCGCCATGTGCCAACTCTCCCCCCCCCTCTGCCTCCACCCCTCCCTCCTCACCTCCCGCCGCGGCGCCGTTGCCCTCCTGCGGCTGCTGCTTCTTCTTCTCGGCAGCGGCGGCAGCAGCGGCCTCCTCCTTGTCCGTCTTGGTCAGGATCCAATTCACGAGCCACCGCTACAACGAGAGAGAGGGAGGGAGGGAGGGAGGGAGGGAGGGAAGTCAGGACATGGACGGCGACAATGACAAGAACGACGAGGGGAGGAAGAGAGGAAGCGGAGGGCGGCCATATCGTGGAAAGGGAGGAAGCGGAGGGCGGCCATATCGTGGAAAGGGAGGAAGCGGAGGGCGAGGAAGGCAAGTGGGTGGGGAGGTGGTCAGAAAAAGGAAAGAGGACAGCAGGGGGAAAAAAGAGGACGGGCGAAAAGAAGCGAGTAAGGAAAGAAGGGCGGGAGGGCGGGAGGGAAGGAGGGCGTACCTGTTGATTCTTGACGGCGTGCAGGAGGCGCTTATCCTTGCTCTCTTCGAGGCGGGGCAACGACTGAGCCCGTCGCACGAGGGAGGACTTGAGGTCCGGCGTGGTCAGCTCCTCCACCAGCTCCTGTGTGTTTGCAAGATGGAAAGGAAGAGCGGCGAGGGAAGGAGAGATAAAAGGGGGAAAGGGAGGGAGGGGACACTGGTGAGGAATAGCACGAGCTTGGAAGGTAGCCAGCCTCATCAAAACCAATAACCGAAGACGTGCACCCTCCACTCTCACAAGTCGTCCTGCTCCCCTCCGTCCTCCCCCCCTCCCTCCCTCTCCCTCTCTTCCTCTCCAACGCACCTGCGACAAGCCCAAGGGCATGCCTGTCAGGGAAAACGACGGGTGATGTCCTTGCCCCAGTGCTGGTTCTCCCCCTCGCCCTCCCCTGCCTCCTCCCGCGGCCCCTGCTGGGCGCATGGCTACGGTGTGGGCACCGCTGATAGTCACTCCTCGCTTCGTCTTCGACGGCTTGGGAAAAATGGAGGACGACGAGGTAGAGGAACGAAGGAGGGAGTGGGCGCCGTCGTCGGCAGTAGCCTTTCCTTTCCCCCCCGCTGCCGCCTCTTGCTGGAAGCCTGATAAGTCCAGCTCATCGTCCTCCTCCACATCGCTGTAGCTCCCACTCAGGTCGTCTTCCTCTTCCTCCTCCTCTTGCTGTCCATTCATGCCCGAGCCGGAGGAAAGGCTCTGCAGGTTTTCACTGAAGCTGTGTGGGTGTGGGTAAGAGAGGGGAGGGCGGGAGGGCGGCAGATGAGAAGATGAGGAAAGAGAACTGCCGATCCTCAATTGCCACAAAAAGATGTGCCTTTAGGCTGGCCCTAAAGACTGCCCGCTTTGTCAGAGGGCGCAAGGGGTAAAGGCATGAGCCGAGGGCAAGGGACATACAGGGGAAGGGGACAGTGGTAGGTAGGGGGCTTTTAGCTTCAAGACAAGGGGGACTTGGCCTGACCGAGTGGCTTCAACCGTGGCATGCGAGCCAGGCAGCCTCCGGGGGCAAAACGAGCGTATTTATACGAGACTGATTAAGCCTCCATGTCTGTGAGAAGCCGTCGTGTCCTCATACACGACAGAACGTGCAGACTATGCGACAGGTCAACACGGCGTGAGAAGAGGGCTTTGCCGAGCACTTGTCTCCTTCATTCCTTCCCGTCTGCCCACAACCCTTTTCTTCTGTCCGCTGCATCCCTGACCCACCCTTCCTTTCTCCTGAAACGAACCTGTGTTGCGCATAGGGGGCAGTCGTTGGAGGCTTCATCGTCCCGGCGTTTTGGGCGCTGTTTGTGCGAGTGCTTCACCTGTCGTCTCGCCTTCCCTATGGTGGTTCAGTGGGATGTGGGTGGGTGTGTATGTGCATGTGAGATGACAGTCTGCCATTTTTAGTCAGGTGAGGAGGAGAATGTCAGGGTAGGGAGGGTGACATGAATCAACAGGCTACGAAGACCAGCTCGGCACCAATTGCTCGGCACCCTCAATTCGGTTGGCAACGTCAGAGGAACGAGGAAACACCTCCTTGGGGATTGTGGTGAGGCCAAGCATGCTCCAGGTGTGGACTCGGTGATAATGATTGGGCCACCGAATGACCTCGACATACAGAGTACACATGATTTAGAAGGCACCAGGTGGTTGAAGCCTGCCTCCCAGAATTGCCCCGTTTCGAAAAAAGAGGTGGAAGTGAAGCCCCCGGAGATGCGGGAGCGGAGAGGTCGGTGGTGGTGTCTGGAGACATCACACACCTTGAGGTATGGCAACTCGTGACAGGAAAGTGCCGTACTGTGGCTCACTTCCACGCCTTCCTTTACGGTCAGATCTGCATAGAATGATGTCCTTTACGCCTTCGATGCCGCCTTGCTGGCTTTATGTGAGGTTCTTTTGGGTGTGGTAAAATTTTCGAAAAGAAAAGGACAAATTGGTCGTCTGAGATATGTCGCCATCTGCGCTCAAATTTCTTTTAAACTTTATTAATCTCTTTTTTAATGATTGAATTCAATGATTCCTTTCGTGAGATCGATGCGGGTCATGGCTGAACCTTCACCGTCTCTTGAAATGTGGTGTAGGTCGGTCGAATGCGTGTGTGATCCACATCGCCCACTATAACCCGTCAGGTGGGGAGGGAGTCGGTCAAAGCTTTTGCAGAATTGTCTTTCTTGCTCCGGACAGGTCTACACAGATGGCCCGGATCTGGGCCTCAATCAGTTACTTTGCTGGAAATGTGGAAATGTTGCTGTGGTCTTATAGGCCTTCCGATGCCTAAAGCAGAAGAGCGTGAGTCCAAACCCGACAAAAAGAGGTGCCCGCTCGTACACGTCACTTGAAGGTTCGAGTTTCCCCCCATCTCTTTATTGGCCAAGGAGAGGTTAGGAAAGGTTTTTTTCGACAAAACACACTTGCGAGGGAGAAATTAGCTCGGCAATGGACATGATGGATGAATAGGACAATGGAAATGCTGGAGATGATGGGTGCCAATGGTTGATGCGGATATGGGCGCTGAACTATGGCCCCAAGAGCATGAATGGGCCAATGGGCCACCCGTATCCTGTTTTCTGGGCTTGAGCAAAAGCATTCGGGCTGTTTGAAATTGTTTCATGTGTGTATTTGAGGCGAAAATGGACCCGCTGTGTTAGTTTGTTGTCTTGTGTGGATCTGAATCGCGAAAGATGTCCCTCGAGAGGTTGATGGACCCGACGTACGCACAGAATAAAAGAGGACGCAGAAGCGCATCGGCATGAGAGTGCTGCTTTTTGGCTCACTCTTTTTTCTTTAACGTGCTCAAATGTTTCAGTTTTACTTTCATCTTTCCCCATCGAAGTCTCTCGAATCGATGAAAAGAAAATACATTACAATTCCTTTCCTTCTGCTGCCACCGCTGTTATTGCTCCTCGCTGCTGGTGCTCATCAATACCGCTTTACTTGCCGAGACCATAATATCACTTCACTCTTGCTTGCTTGTGCGCTGACTGTAAGTGCCATAAGCATCATCAGTTTTCCTGTTCTCGCATTCGAATCCCCTGCGTCTTTCCCCTCATTCAATTACCCTCCTCCAGCGTGTTTCCGCTGTTATTCCTTTTCAAGTCCATCTCGCGCTCCCTCCCATCCTCCCCATTGCTATCCCTCCATAAGCCCATCTCGCGCTTCTTCTTCATCCTTCCTAGCCAGAATCCTCTTCTCTCACTTATGCTTGCAGAGAAAGAAGAAAACCCATGCACGACAAAAGAAAATCCTCGTCCATCCCCCTCACTGAGCCACCGAGCCGTCAGCCCGTCTTTCTCTATTCTAAGCGCCCTCTCCACTGGCGTCCTGGATGTTCTGCTCTAGCAAGACGGAGGCAATGAAGCCCACAAAGAACATTAGGTCCACGTACCACACATGCGGGCCCCCCTCCTCGTGCGCCTCCACCAGCAGCTCCTCCGTGATCAGATACAGCAGGGACGCCGCGCCGAAAGACAGCAAGCCCACCTATAGTGAGGGTGGAGAAATGGAGGGGATGAGTGCGATCTGAGTCTGCTTCCTGTCTATCTACCTCCCTCCTTCATGCCCTCTGTCGCTTACCTGGTAGGTGGGGTTGGCTGCCAGCAGTGCTGCTGCCAAGGCGCCCACGGTCCCTCCCACAAGAATCATCAACGGCGCCCCAACCACCAGGGCGTAGCGAAGCACAGGTTCCACCTGGCGTGCAAAAAAGCAGAGGGCGGGTGAAGGGAGGGAAGGAGAGGAGGAGGGAGATTCAGTACCGGTCGTGAGGGAGCTAGGAAGTGTGCTCTAGCTGTCCTCCGTAAGGGTGGGGTGTGGACGTGACTCCCTCCTCTTCTTTTCCTCGCATTCCTTTGTCTACACTTGCACGGAGCAATCCTACCCTCCACAGTTTCCTTCTCCCTTCCTCCCTCCCTCCCTCCCTCCCTCCCACTCGGCCTGCCTCCCTGCCTGCCTACCTTGGAGACCCCCGCCGAGAAGGTGAGTCCAAGGAAGCCCATCTCTATGGTCAGCGCGATGGACATGATCAGGCCCGCGCTCTTGCCTATGAACCGAGGGAGAGAGGGAGAAAAGGAGGGAGGAAATGAAACGAAGGATGAAGAGGGCGGTACAGGAGGACCAGGAAACAAGGCAAGGGAAGGTCAGATCAACCAAGAACCACTCGTCTCCCTCCCTCCCTTTCCTCCCTCCCTTCCCCTCCCCCGTCCTCCCTCCTACCAGCCACAGCAGCCAGCCCGATGAGCAAGCCATCCATCACCGAGTCCACATAGACAGGGATGATCAGTGTCCAGGGAGGGGGAGCGTAGGGCGAAGGGGAGGAGGGGATGAAGGGGAGGTTCCGATCGAGCTCGCCATTTTCCAGGGCAGCGGTGGAGGAGGAGGAGGAGGAGAGGAGGAGAGAGGTGTGTTCAGTGGGTAGGTTGGAGGAGGAGAACGAGGGAACGAGGGAGGAGGAGGGAATATGCTCTTCGAATATGGTGCGGCCGACGTTGGCAGTCTTGCTCTTGGCCATGCGCTTAGAGGGGTGAGGGGACGAGGAGGAGGAGGGGGGGGGAGAGACGGAGAGATCAAGTGCGGCAACAGAGGAGGAAGGACCACGGGCAGTGCGGGGGTTCGATACGGTAACGGCCCGGCGCATGAGCAAGGGGGAGGCAGCGCCCTGGGAGCAGGCTTTCGCGAGGGCTGCTTGCTGTGATGACGGAATGGAGGAAGAAATGACGGGAGGGAGGGAAGGACGGGTAGATGGATGGATGAATGGATGCACGGATGGCAGCGTCATCTTTCAGGCGTCTTCATCCGTTCCGATCTTCGTCGCTAGCCTGGCGATATAAACGACATTCCTCTCAATATTACACAATATTCTTTTACATACATAAATATCAACATCCACTCCACGCCTCCTTTTCCCTCCCTCCCTCCCTCCCCCCTCTCCTCCCACCGTACGCACCCGGTACGTCTCCATCAGACTGCGGCGTCGGCTCAAAGTGGGAGCACGGACCATTCCATTCCTCCCCACGAGGGGGGAGGGCGGGAGGGAGGGCGGGAGGGAGGGCGGGAGGACCTTGCCAGCCGAGAGCGAGCTGGCCTTGGGCATCACCGGCAAGAGATCGTCACGGACGGCATGCTCCCTCTTCTTCTCCATACCCTCCTCCTCTTCTTCCTCTTCTTCTTTTTCGTTCTCCTCCTCTTCGGGCTCGCCGCAGAAGTGTGCGACGCCAACCATCATGGCCACCCCACCGAAAAACCCGACGAGGGTCGCCACCGTATTCTGCCAGCTGCCAGGGCAGAGGGGGAATGGAAGGAGGAGAGAGGATGAGACGGATAGGTGAGAGGTAAAGTCGGAATGAAGAAAAAAGAAAAGACAGCTGAGAGTCTCTCTCGTTTCCTTGCGTCTCAGGTGAAGAGCTTGTGCGCCTGCTGCACCCGCGCATCCTCCATTCTATCCCCAGCGAAAGTCCACCCACCCTCCATTTCTTCTTTCTCCACAGCTACCTGTGCTTTTGCTTGCTCATGGCAGGCAGAAGCTCCGTGGCCACGGCAGAGAGGACGATGCCGCCACCTGTGTGAGGGAGTAGAAAGTAGGAAAGTAGGAAGAGGGAAGTGGGTTAACATGCTAGGGGAGGATAAATCTATGCAATCAATCACCATGTTGCACACTCACAAGAATAGCACCTGTCAGACCTAAAAAAGACGATGGAGTCATACACTTCAAGGAATCATGCAAGATATGTTGGCCAATTCCCTGTCATCCGCCACAGTCACCCTCTCTCTAACCTTCAATCGGCCTCCCCTCCTCCCTTAGCTTTTCACGTACCAAAGTGTTGCATGGCATTCACAAAGGTGGTGCTGGGCGCCTTGACGAAGATAGCAAAGGACATGATGAGCATGAACACGCTCGGGCCCAGGCATAGCTCGATGGTGTGAAGGAAGGCGGGCAAGATCGACTCGTGAATAGCCATATCGCGAGGATGCCGCCTGTGGAAAAGTAAAGGAGAGTTAAGCGGAAGCAAGTGCTTGAAATGACCCCAAAACCCCCAAAAAAGCAAGGCACATCAGCATGTAAATATGCATGTAGGACTAGGTAATCAGGTGGATGTATTTGTGGCTTGTTAGTCGATAAGGGGGTCTTTCATTATCACTCGAGTGTCCCTGTCCCAGCAACAGCAGATGCCGGGTCTAAAACGACACACACAACACGTAAACAAATCAAAATGAGTCAAAATCTGACACGCTACTAGATATGCCTCTGTCCTCGAATGCCTAAGGGCCCCCTAAAGGGAGAGAAGCAAGCATGGCCCGGACCCCCGGGAGAGAATACTGCGGTCTTAAACTTCGGTATTAATTTTATCTGATCTATATGTTCGTGGACCCATATCTCGCACACATTCCCTATAATAATTTGTGACGTTAAGGGAGACAGAGCAAGTTGAAATACGGTAGATGTAGAGCTCCTGGTGACTTGAAGCCCAACAAATAATACCATGAAAAGTAACGAGCTCGTACGCTCTCTCTATGTTCACCGACACACAGGCCATGCGCGGTCTCAAAGCCTTTCAGAGGAGGGGTGCAGACACAGAGGAGGAGGAGGAGGAGAAGGAGGAGGAGAAGAAGGAGGAGAAGGAGGAGGACACGTTAGCAGCAGTTGCAACAAAGAAGCGGGGCCCGGGTGACGATAATCAGAGCAACGACCACGACGAGGAGAAGACTGCAAATGAGGACACGGGGAGTCCAGCAGGAGCAGGGCTGGAGGAGGGAGAGCTATGCGACGACGATAAAGAAGCGATTCAGACAGCAGTATCTGCAGCAATAGCAGCGGCTATCGAGGAGTGGGGCGATAGGCAAGGTGAGGAAGAGGAGGAAGAGGGAGAGGGGGAGAAGAAAAAGCGAGAAGATGGAAACGACGGCAAGGAGAGTGCGCCACTTGTAGCAGCAGGTGGGGAAAATGAGGAGGAGGAGGACGAGGATGTTGAGGCTTCACTTTATCCCCCGGCCCCACCATCCGGCCTGCTTCCTCCGTTTTGGGCCGCCGCGCAAGACCCCTCTACGAATGCCACCTATTATTTCCACCAACAGACGGGCGTGCGCTCCTGGGAACCGCCACCATTACTTCCTTTGTCGCCCCCTCACACTTACCCTGGGCAGGCCCCGGCTGCCCCTCCCTCTGCACCACAGCTTCCCCCCGAGCTGGCCAAGCTACACGCGGCGTTAGACAAGGTAGGTCCAAGGGGAAGAAAAGACGGTAATGCGATGGGGAAGACGGAAGGGAAATTTTAACAGGCTTGACCCGGAATCCTAAGTGATGCTGATCTGAGACAGGCATCGAGGAAGGAAGGCGTCCCTTCTTTTTCTCCGACTCCCTCATTTGAGCACCTTTTTCATCGCTATTCCGCCTTTTTCCAGCTCATAACAGCATCATTTTCCCTCCCTTCATTTTGCTATTCAACCTTCCCTACCAGGTGGACAGCACCCTATCAAATGCCGACACGTCCTCGTTTCCCCCTGCTGCCGTTACATCCTCTGTCCCCCTCTCGCCCTCCGAGGCGGCGGCGGCCGTCTGGGTTGAGCTCGTGGATGAGGGCACGGGGCGGGTGTACTATTACGACAATGTCTCGGGAGCGACCCGATGGTCCATGCCCCAGGCCTTCCAGGTCTGTGGGCTTGGGAGTGGGCTAGTTTCCTTGCTCTTTCCCTTGTCTGCTTTCATTCTTTATCCGTGCCTCTTTTTGTCTCTGTCTCTGTATCTACCCAACAAATACTTGTACGAATAGAAGTACCTGAGATTCTCGATCCCTCCCACTTAACCTCCTCCCGCCTACCTTCCTTTCTCAGGGCGAAAGTAGGACAGCCTGGCCAGAGGGAGGCCTTCACGGAGGCCTTCAGGTACGGCGATCGAATGGAGAAGGATAGAGGGGAAGGGCGGGAGGGAGGACAGGGTGGTGAGAGGGGAGTTCATTTCGAGGCGTCAAGAGTGTGTATATAGCCACTGCTTTGGGGAAGCAGTATGCGAGAGAGCCCTCTCGTGAGAGGGCACCACATTGGTGGAATCGGGGGGAAGGGGAGGAGGAGGTATGAAACAAAGTGAGAAGTGAATGGATAGCAGAAGGGCTGAGCAAAATTTGATTCAACCACTCTCACCCCTGACTGACTTCTTCCCTCTCCCCCTCCCCTCTAGCCTCCTGTCATTTCCGCCTACGACCGCGACGTACGGATTTTGAGCCACTTCTTCGACCCTTCCACTCTCGCGGCTAACCGGGAGGAGGCCAAGAGGAAGAAGGCGGAGATGTGCACAGGTAGGTGGAAGAGGAGCCACGGATATGCAGCAAAGGGAAGGGAAGCTAGAAAGGCAGTAGGCGTCTCGTTGACTCACCTATTGACTCGTCTTCTTTTTCCCTCGCTCTCTTTGTCGCCCTCCGTTCGTAGGCGTTGACTGGCGCCAGGTGAAGGATAAGAAGAAGGCGGAGAAGAAGCGCAGGGGAAACGAATGGTTGTACAAAGGATGAATAACGTGGAGGATGCCAACTGCCGCGAACTGCACCAAATCGAGGCGACATTTATGGCGGTGACCATAAAGGATGTCTTGCATTCTTCGTCGACATCATTGGTCTCGGTTCTGAGGGAAGGATTAGGTGCGATCGCACTGAACCGGAGGGAATCTGGGTGGGTAGTGTTAATGTCAAATGCGACAACAACAGGACTTCCTGAGGAAGGGAAGGGGAGGGAGAGAGGAAGGAAGCGGGATGAAGGCCCATGTCGTGGTACCGGCACGCTGCCAACCATCGTATTAAAAGGCCTGCCTTTCGATGAGGAGAGGAGCAGGCAAGGTACACATCTCATATACACATGTACCATATGTATCTTACCTACATGTATCGCACATTTCACTCATATACCCGGCATCTCACATGTACGTAGCATATCTCACACACATACTATATAAATGTCTTCCACACACATATTACATCTGGCACTCGTACATAATAAAGCATACTGGCGTTGGCTTTCCCCGTCGGTGCCTCTCATCGGACAAGGCCTAGCTTACAGGTAAGCGACCTCTCTGCCGCGTTTCCCTTTGCTGCTCTACGTATTTCCAACACTCTTCTCTCTTCCCCTACTCCCCTCCCTCAGCGCCTTCGCGGCGGTTCTCTGGCCCTCCGTCCCTTTCACAGTCCCCGAGGATCGGGTCGGGGTGGCGTACGGCCTCACCACCGCCATTCAAAATGGAGGCCTGGCCCTCTTTCCTCTCTTGGCGGCGGCTATCTACAAGGTAGGAGGAATGGGGAAGGAGTAAGGGTGGGAATGCCGACGGGGATTAGGGATAAACGCACTGCTGTAATTTGCTAAATTTGCTTTCTCCCACTCTTTTCCCGCTTTTTAACTTCCAATCCTCCCTCCCTTTTTCGCTCAGGCCGCCGATTCTCGCTACCTTCCTCATGTGGAGCTTTTGTTTGTGTGCTTGGCTATAGTGGGCGTCTTCTCCCTGTCCTGTCCTTTCCCCTTCCTCCTCTCATCCCTATCTGCTTACCTCCCTCCTGTTCGTCTCTCAGAGAGCTACTACGATCGTTGGTATGAGGTAGTGATGCACCTATCCTCTTCTCCCCTCCTCTTTCGGCTGCGTCGTCGTCGTATCCCCCTGCCCTCGACCTGGTACGACTGGTGGGAGAGAAGGAGAATCGCGCACAGGCTGACCAAGGAAACGCTATGGAGAAACCTGGTGGTGGCGCCACTGACGGAGGTAGGGCATGGGAGGGTCAACACAAAGGGACAGAAATTTGAGAACTTCATTCCATCCATCGCCCGGCCTCGACTTGAACCTATCTGCCTTCTTTTTTCAAGGTCCCTTCTTCCCTCCCTCCTTCCGCTTACAGGAAATCGTATTCCGTGCCTGCATGCTCCCTCTCCTTTACCAAGCTTCCTCCTCCCCTTCCTCCCTGGATTCCCCCCGAGCTATCCCTTTCGTGAAACTGATCTTCTTGTAACCCCTTTTTTTTGGTCTGGCGCACGCCCACCACGCCCTGCAGCGGGTGCGAGAAGGATTGCCGGTAGGGGACGAGGGAAGGCGGGATGAAGGAGGCAAATCCTAAAAGAGAGAGCACCTACGAAGAGCTGAGGCAAAAGAGCGTGAGGTTCATGAAATTCTGTTTTTCTCCCCTTCGCTCTCCTCGTTTGCCTCACAGCCCGCACAGGCCCTCCTCGAAGTAGCGTTGCAAGTTGCCTACACCAGCATCTTCGGCTGGTATGCAGGTAAGGGCATGTTGGGGGCCGGAGGGATAGAGAGAAAGTTAGGAAAGAGGACGCCTTCAACTTTTCCCCATTCTCGATTATATATTCAGTTACCTCTCTTTTTCCACTCTCCAGCGTTCCTTTTCCTCCGCACCGGCTCTCTCCTGCCCTGCATCCTAACCCACTCCTTCTGCAACTTTGTGGGCCTCCCAAACCTGGCCTTTATGCTTTCACCCTCCTCTCTTACGCCCTATCCTGCCTTCGCCTTCCTCCTGTACGTGCATCGATGGAAGTTTCTCGCTGCTCACCTTCTAGGGATCGCCCTTTTTGTCGCACTTTTGTTCCCATTCTCGGATCCGAAGCTGTTCACCGAGAGAAGATTAGAAGGGGAAAGAGGTGTGCCATTATACTGGCAATTAGAACGGCAAAAAAGGCATGCGAGGGCGAGGGGGTTGTGGATAAATTCGTCCTTGAAAGGGAGCTCTGGAGGAATTAATCAAAATAAAGAAATGAAATGAAAATGTCTCTTTAAGTAGGCTTCGGCATATTTAGCGCTAAATATCCCAATTGGCAATTGATGCTCGCTATTTTGCTTTTGATGACAGTGAATTGTGGGCGTTAATCATTTATGATACTGGCCATGTATTCGACGCGCCCGCGCCGCATCATCATATTTGGGAGAAATGAGACGGATCTCGAAGGAAGTAAGTGCCCACCCAACAATTCACATGCGAGGCCCAAGAATGTCTTTTACGTGATTGCTAGGCTCCATGATTTATGGCATCCATCTGGCTTGTGTTATCCGTTGAACGTCAGGGAGCGTAATACAAATAAACAAATTGTTGCGTTTTGGGGGGGGGAAATGGTGGGGGGTATTTTTTTCCCAACTTACAACCACACAAGCACTCCTCTGTATCTGCATCGTTACCTATGTACACGTTTACATGCAATTTACAAGTGAATGGCATAGCCCATGTGCGGAAAACACGGCTTGTCGAGTTTCAAACCAGCAGCCGTGCACCAACCATCCCTCTGCCGCGCCCCTCTTTCCACTGCGCTTCTCCATCCTCCCGGTTTAGGTGATGCTTACCAAGTCCTATCCTAGACTCCGATGCTTCGTACACGCCAAGAACAATGTATGGGTGTATGGCGGTACGCGTCGTAGCGACATACGGGACAGCTACGCACGTTGTGCAGCCGTCCGCCAGCTGCCGCTGCCGCCCAGTCATCAAGTCTTGCCTCTTGTCAAAGTCAATATTTTGTGCCAATTCTTGAATAGTGCCCCAATCAGGTAAGAATGTGCCTGTTCTCTATACCAAAATTGATTTACCAGATAGCCCATAAGAGGAGCGACAGCGAAAGAAATAAAGAAACGATTCAAGTAACATGGCCACAGTGGTGGGCTATAGAAAGGTCACTGCGAGGACCCAAATAAACCAAAAAGCAACGCGCATACCACGCACTCAATTGTCGTTCACACGACATGAAGCAGTCACTCACTACACTGGCGGAGATGAGTCTCCAAACGTCTCCACGCCGGAGATACACGCACGAGCGTTCGACCGACAAAAGCCCTACCTAACCTATCCCCTTTCATTCAACTATACGTGCTTTTCATCTCCCACTTGATTGCCATATCCCTCCGGTACAAGCAGACACACTACGCTGCCGATGTGAGAAACGACAACTATCGATAAAAAAGGGCCAAGGCATTGATATGAGCCGCTGGCCCACCCTTTCACGAGTGTGCTCTCCAGAGAGGAGGGGAAGTCTCACGTCCACTTCCGAGTCGTCATATTACGCTGAAATATAAAGTAGAAATGCTCGTCCGCTGCAAGAAATAGTGAGATGGTTTTAGCCCTGCCTATAAACGTGTGGTAGGAGGGGGGAAGGTGAAAGAGAGAGGGTGGATGCTGCAGCTCGACCATCCATGGTTACCCCCGGACCCATCCAGATCCTATTTTTACCCTCTTTCTCTCGTAACACTCGAGCTTGCCTCTTTCCCTCGCCTCTAATCTCCCTCTCATGCCCCCGTCCTCTTTCAGATGTTTCCCATCCTCGCCCTTTCAGCCTCCACCTTTCCTTCGCAACCCTTACCCCGCATACGCTCCTTGTGTTTGCCCTCTCAAACCTATTTTCTACAATTTTGTAGGCATATCATAAAGCTTGGCCATATCAATGCCCTTAGGATGGTCTATTCGTCTATTTCTCTCCCTCCCTCTCTCTCCCTCTTCCTCTACTTCTCACCTCTTCCCCTCCGTCGTCTTGTGGCGGCCTCGGACGCCTCCAGCTTGCTCTCAAGAATGTCTGGATCACATGTGTACCTGTATTTACGTGGAAAAAAAGTGAATGTCGCATCAGCACCTTCTCGCAGACAGGCTCTCAAGTCGCAAATTCAGGAGAGTCTACGTTCAAGGCGTATGGGCCCATCACCACACAACATGATTATCATGAGCCCACAGCACAGTTTAGCCCTTTGATTGCGCAGACCTAGGCAGAAGGAATATCATGTGAAGCAGAAGGGAAGTGTGCCGGTGGCAGCTGCAATCTCTGTCATCCATGCTTTGCATAGTATAGCATATACGTATGGGCCCATCACCACACAACATGATTATCACGGGCCCACAGCACAGTTTAACCCCTCTGATTGCCCAGACCTCGGCAGAAGGAAAAGGTCACGTGAAGCAGAAGGGAAGTGTGACGGTGGCAGTTGCGATCTCTGTCGTCCATGCTTTGCATAGTATAGCATATACGCACACAACATGTTGTCATTTATGGCCGCAGGCCTTCAAACGAGTTTTGACGGACAGAGCCGAGCGACGACCTCTTGGGAAAGATGATACGAATCTCATGCAACATGTGGAGTCAGCCATCGGGAATGCGAGAATGCAAAGGTACTGTCGATACACTTGAGAGAAATCCACTAATTAGACTCAATCTTGCACAGAAAAGATTATGGGGAGAGGCGTCACCGATGAAGAGTGGAGACTTGCTTTTGAGGCGCTCAGGAGCCGTTTCGCCCCCTGCCGTTTCGCCATGATAGCCTTCCTATGCAAGTTACCTTTGCACTCCTCCTATTACGAGGAGTAGATAGGGGCAGTGGGCCACACGTTGGACAACTGTTCTGCAAAACTGACCCGTACGACTAATTATTATGAAAGTCGTAAATAGTCGTAGGTGGTCATGTGAGTAGTCGTATCGTGTATGATTCCCCTCCTCCTCATCCTCCAAGTCCTCTTCGTCTTTCGAAGCCATGGCTATCTCTGCATCTATAGACTCCAACATTTGTCGCAGATTACGATCCATTAATACTGCCTGATTTATCTGCTGCACTTGATTTTCCGATAGAGTCTTATTTGTGCGCGGACCAACTTCAAGCTCCGCCTGGAGTCTCATGTGTTGAAGGATGATATCACGGGAAAGGAATTTGATTTTTCTCTGAAGAATCTGACGAGCGTTCGGACCAGTCTCACTGAACCCACCCCAGGGTTTCTGCCTCCCGTTCATCTTCGAGCGCCTTTTGATTGTGAGTTGACGGATTTAAATGTCCATGTCAAGTCAAGCTACTCGATAGTCAATTTCGATTACAATTGGGCGAGAATTTTGTCGATCTTCAGGTGTAATTGATCGAGCGTCGAGTCATTCACGATAATATAATCGACGCGCTCCAAAGATGCGACTCCTTGTTCTGTAATATTCATATCTATCATGCTGCTTCTCCGTTCTTCTTCCTGTTTCTCATGACGCACCCTTGCCTGGTGGGAATCCTCTATTTGTTGGCGGCTCCAGACTGCCCTTTCCTGCACCTCGTTCTTGTACCATAGAGTTGATCCTGCAGTTGTACCGATCTCCCGTGGAAAGAAACGACGTACTGTCTTTTTTTGCGTGATGATATCATGATGTTATGTCGTATTTCAAGAAACGTAGTACCAGCTCATGAAGTGGGCGGTACACTCCGATGCCCAACTTTCCCCTTGTCTGTGTCATGTCATTATTTTGTACATCACCATTTATACTCGTCCATGCAAGGAGGTATTCGCCACGTACGCCTCGAAGGCGAATCGCATCGACGGCGCGCGGGATGAATGTAGTTTTGGCGGAGGAATTGATCATACTGAGCTCAATGTTGATGACAAAGAGGTGGTGCTCGAGTGTGCCTACGAATGCCATTCCCCCTCCGCCTCCTCCTCCTCCGCCTCCTTCCTTCTCCCTCCGCCTCCTCCTCCTCCGCCTCCTTCCTTCTCCCTCCGCCTCCTCCTCCCCCTCCGCCTCCTCCCCTTCTCCGCCTCCCTCCACCTCCTTCTGTCTCTTCCGCATATCTCTGCATCCCCCGAGTCCTCCCCCTCCTCCCCCTCCTCCCCCTCCGCCTCCTACCCTTCTCCGCCTTCTCCGCCTCACTTTCTCCGCCTCCTCCTGTCTCTTCCTACCAGTAATGTGTCGGTGGTAAATATTTTATGTAAGCGGTAAGGTAGGTGCGAATCAGAACTGGTCCAGCGTGGCATTTGGAAACGGCGTATTTGTCGCCGTGTCCACCAACGGCATTGGAGCGGGTTGTTTTTCTTTGCAGCCCTTGGTAGACAAATTACGTGCTAATATTGTTTCAAGGGCATCAAATTTTGGGGTATCAGTATCAGAAAAATAAAATGTATGTACTACTACACACCCACGTCAAAAAAAACATGTACACATTCATGATTCATTCTTTTACGAGTACATATCATCGATCGTATTGGACATTAATGGAGAAACGTCGACCGCGTTCTCACTTGAACCAAGAGTCCGGGATTGCGAGCATCAACGAAGCTCTCAATGATGTCGAGACAATGATTATCACCACCACGTCGTCGATAATCACCAGTCATGAAATCATGAGTGCATCCGAGGCAATCATGCCGACGAGGCTCAGAAACAAAATCAGTCAACATGTTCACACATCATTTTCAGAACTTGAACGAGAAAATCCGACCGGTGGTCTTATCGTCTCCACTGACAGAATACACGCCGATCTGCTGTCCATCGACGTCACCCTGTCCCAATCCGCATCCACTACCTACACCGCCCCCACTACTTTCCCCGAAACCCCCATCCCCCCCACTACTTGCCTTACTATTACTTTCTCCACCTCCATTATTTGCCTCACTACTACTTCTACCACCTCTATTGCCCACACTACCACCTCCAACCCCACTACCTCCATACCCACCTTCACCACTACCTCCAACACTTCCACTACTTGCCTCACCTCCACCAAATCTCCATCTTCACCTCCATCATCGCTATCGCTGCCGACCCATTCGTAACTATCATGATAATGCTGTTGCATTGCCAAGTTTTGAGAGCACCAATTGTATCGCCACGGATTGTAATCCTGCTCGTTTCTTCTTCATGAGGGCGCGAATTGCCGTATCGGAAGATAGTGCAATTCGTACATTGGCATCCAGGATCTCCAAGTCATCTCCCCCCACTTTACTCTCATATGCATTCGTCGATGTTCCAAGGCACCGCCATCATTTCATAAAGTTCCCGTTTCAACGATCTCGCCAGACAGTTTCCCGTAGGCATGCTTGGCGAGTACGACATGAACACTACGCGGAGGTACTTTATCAAGGAGATTGTTGAATACCCTGGAAACCATCCGTGGATCGAGTTTCGAGTATCCATTGTATCCGTGCATACCAATAATCCTAGAATATAATTTCACGATACGGGTCGTTTGAGTCGGTAGCGATAGAGCGCAAAGATGCCGACAGCGCTTGTTACGACGACAGCTATTCCGATCGTTGAAAATGGTCTTGGGATGCATGGGTCGAGATGCTGTCGAGCGGGGGGGCGAGGGATAAATGGTAGTTGTCGTGGAGGGAGGTGACATTGGCTCCTGATGAATTGGTGCTGATGGCGCCTTGGGTGTTGTCACTGGAGGGCTTGTCATTGGGGTCGTTGTTTGGGCATCGGTACGTTAGGGTTAGGGTTAGGGTTACTGACTGTACAATGTGTACGTTTTTGGCTCTTTTCACTTTTTTGGGGGATTAATCACCATTATGAGCCTTATCATCCGGTACGATCGCATCTACTTCTATCATGATGTGAGCATCAAAATAAGCCCGTCCCGCATATATAAACACCTCTGGCGGTACGGTTATTTCAAGGGCTGGGATTCCGGACAGAGAATTGAATTCATGTTGACACCCATTTAGATCCTCTCAAAAGCAGTTTAGATACTGCAGTGGATTTGATAGGTCGAAACTATATAGACCTTGGTGAACAAGAGTATAATCCCCTACCATTAATACGTTTTGTGTGGGTATGTTGATACTATAGTCTCCAGTTTTATGGCGATTAGGAATTGATTGTCCGCGGTACAGGAGTGGACTACATTCAAAAAGAACATAGCTTACTGTATTGCCCACACATAGGATGGGGTTAGCAAGCATAAGTTTACTTCTTCGCAAATCACTTCGTGAGGGAATCCATCACGCAGAAAATCGATAGACAATACCCTCGAAACATGCGGTCCCCCAGCTCCAACTGCATCTTTGGTGCTGCACTACTTAGTGGGAATGGAAAGCAATGTTTCGTTGCAAGCCCTCTGAATTATCTTGATCGCCTTTTGCAGGGCCCTTGTCACCACAATGGATCCGCATGAGGCCTTGACCACAGATACTGACTCTCCTCTCAATCCTACCCTGAGTTCCCCCTCAAGATAATCATGAAAATCGACTTCCCATGCCAGACGTAGAAATTTTGGCTCTATCCCTGAGCTTCCACCATACACAAAGTACTTATCGGCGGCCACCGATACAAGTGCGGACCCAAACATGCTAAGAGGCATATCGCTAGCATATTGAAATGTCCTTGTGTCCATGTGGTATTGAAGCACCACATCGGAAACGTACTGAGCTGCCCCAGTCTTTTGGCCTCCGAGTAATAGCGCCACGTTCTTCCCTCGGACTTGCAGTGGCGTACGTGTTTCCAGGGGCACACATGGGATGTGGACTTCTTCCGGCAACCAGATGTTCATGCGCAAATCGAAGAAGAACACTTTGTTGATGACGTGTGAATCAGCGGGACGCCCCGGGAGGAAGTGAATGAGTTGATGCTTTTCATCAAGTAAAAGCGTCGCATGTGTGGTATTTACACGCGGTATTGAAAGCCATTTGAGTACCGACAATGTGCAAGGGTCAAACTGGAAGAAGCGCAAGGGGGTTTGCACGAACTCATTGCTGCCATGTGACCTCCGCCGTACGTGCCGTGGGGCAGAAAGATTTCATCCAGGGTTGGCGATTCTCCCCCGAAGTAGTAAACCGTTTGATTACCCCCATGCAGGCAAGTATGTACATTTGTTAAAGTGGTACAGACCAGATGCAGCTTGCCCAACGGAGAAACACCCACCTAGATGTGTGGCACGAGACGCAAACGGCGCCAAAGCGAAAATATGCGATCGAACGTCCATTCAATGCAGACGCGCGCCCGTCAAAGGTTGCCATTGTGAGTGAGATCCTCTGGTGTGAAAGGTCTATTGCGGTCGTGTGACGTGACTTTAAAAGCTCTCATGCGTCGACCACGGTAAGCCGGGTCACCCAAAGCTGCGCACGCTCTCCCCACACGTGCATTGATACGGATCATCGCACTGAAGTTACAGGCGATATCCTACATCGCGGCGTCATTGCGTACACTAGGAAGAGGACCATAGCACGACTCGACGAGTCCCACTGAGGACACTACTCCTTGGAATTTGATCCCGTGATATTTGTAGTCCCCGTTGTAGTACCGTTCCTGGTGCCTGGTAGGATAACAAACCCTCTTGCAGGTGAGGACGGTGAATGTGTGGAAAGAGTGTGAGAGGGGTGGGCCAGTGTGGCCCATGGAGGGGTACGACAAGGAACAATCAGGGCGACGGGGACATACGGCAAAACGTTCACGCCATCAATGCAAAGATAGGATTCGCAGGCAGACGGATCCACCGGGTTTGCTTTCGTGCCCAAGAATGTGCAGTACTCTACCATCTTGTTTGACAAACGTTCCTCGTTCAAGTCCAAAAGGAAGGCCCATTGGTCAAACAAGTACTCCAGCATGTTGTTGGTCCATTTTGTTGTTTGTATACGGTCATATCCGTACAACTTTTCCATCGTACCTCGCACAGAGTAGAGATGGGAATTGCGGCCAAGAAGCATCACAAATACCATCCCTTCACATATTTTTGGCATCCTGTCCATGTTGACAGGCGGGCGATGAGGTAAACGGTAGGAGAGGGGGAGAGCGGGTAAGCCATTTATGGGTCAAGAACTACAGCGTATGCCTTTAGGAAGATTAGCATGTGCAAGACAGTAATTATTGGCCATGAGCGCTTACCCTTCCAACTCGACAACTGCATCAATGCGGAGTCTGGGGAGCATGCACCACACCTGCTCCTTGGTAAACCGGTGCATTTTCAGGAAGAAATCATCGGAAAAGTCTTCGAAGAGCTGCGGCAATTTACGAGTGCGTTTGGATCTAGATTGCAAGATGCACCGGATAGCTAGTAGTCGTCAAAGAAGCTCATGTACAGAAGGACCACAAAAATTACGAGGTCTTCATCATCCACATCCATCAAGTGTTCGTCCATGTTGGACAAACCAAGCGTACTCTGCCTTAGCAAACACCTCGAGACAACGCTGTGTATGTGATTGGAATCGTGTGAGGAAAGAGGGAGGAAGTGGTCGTGAAGGACATCTTATGGGCAAATAAATGCCTTTGATGTGAGCACTAAAATAGTGTATCGGAAGGTAGGGTGGGTAGCATGCCACGCACCTCCGCGAAGCGACCATCTCCAGAAGTTAGGATTGGGAAGGACACTTTGTGATTTAAAGCTGATGCATGGGTCCTACTGTGATATTTGTACGCGTGTGGTCGCTTTGTACGTGTAAGGGAGGGAAGAGATGTATGGGTTAGGATTAGATCATGGGGCTCCCATCCTTCCTTTCTCACTAAGTATTTGCTTAATGTGCAATATATCAGGGCGCTTCCTCACTCACGCTACACGTCCACCATCCTCCTTGCTCTGCCAATCTACCACAGCGGTGCATAGCGTCTCGTAAGTCTGCCGGCCGTTGGTGCCTTTATGACTAGCTTTTCCCACTGCACGACGTCTTGGATGCGGTCCACCAACTCCAAATTCAGCCTGTCGTCTTCCTTGTAGTACAGGGTGACATCGGCCTTGAATCCATCTATGACTACTGCCCTCCTCGTCAACAGTCCCCACACGCGATCAAAATATTTCATGCTTAGCTGGCCACGAAAAGAATTGATTTGGCAAGGACGTCCGCCCTTCGGTAAATCGTAGATCTACATATTTCCGTCTTATCCTTTTCAATGTCTCCTATCACCACACATACTTCCATCTTCGTCTTAGCAGCCTTCAGTTGCTGGATGTAGCGCTTGGCATTGTCGAGGGCAGCCTTGGTTTTCCTGGGCTAGGTGCATGCACTTCCCCCTTTAAATCGCCGCCTTCTCTTCCATTCTGTTCAAATGTTGCACCTCTGATTGAAGATCTTTCTTCTTCCTTTCGTCATTGATGCTCTTTTCCTTCCACTTATCCCGCTCCCTCCTCACCTCCAGAATGTGAACCTTGAGAGTATCCACTTGCTGGCGGGTTTTATGAAGGGAAGCGTTGTACTCCTCCTCCCTCCGGGCTCGCTCAGTAATTCGTGGGTCGTTCTTCTTCCGCATTGCGTCTAGCTCGATCTCCTTCTCCTTCTGCACTCTCGCAATCTCCAATCTTAAGTTCGTATCGGCGATGCTAGCGTAATTGCTGCGCTGCTCCCTCCTCCAGATCTCCACGTCCCCTTCCAAGCGTTTTACGCGAGCCGCTGCCATCTTGGATGCTGCCCGGCTCGCCGCCGCAAGCACCTCATCCTTCGTCATTTCCAAGACGTCTTTTGCCTCGATGATCCTCTCGCATACCCTCAATGCCTCTTGTACCTTTCTGAATCCTTGGGGAGAATAGTTGCTATAGGGAAGTCGGAGGTGGAAGAAGACAAAGTAAACTTCCGAAAAGAAAATAAGTAAAATGAAAATATAGAAGGATAGTCACACTTTTAAAAAAGACGCAATCATTCCTCATTTATTTGATTTCGATGTTCGTGTCTGATAATGTCTCTTGCCAACAATTGGAGAGGAGTCCCCCTCCAGTGGCTGCAAGTCAGTAAAAGCAGCCGAGAAAGAATGATGCCCCTCCGCTTCCCCACTGTCGTCCCGGATGTGACAAGCATATGAAATGCATGCTTGTAAAGCTTGTAATCCTATTTCAGTCACTCATGGTTGAACCATAGCTCCTCTTTCTCTCAATCTCGTCCCAGATTACATCGTCAGGCGCTACTGCTGCTGCCCATGGCAGCTTGATGTTAGGCGCGCGGTATTATTATCGTCGCGTCCATCCTAAAAAAAGAAAGTAACTCATGAGCGATTGAAATACAGAATGTGTCTGCCTCAATACGATGGAACCACAATTGATAAAATTAGATTTCATAGAAGAGTGACGAAGAGTGAAGAAGGTAGAGTCTGACTGATCTTCTCGTTATAATTCTGCGGCTCGATCATGAGATCTTAACCTGAATTTGATTTTTGCTGTTGAAAAGACTTGCGATCGATGCTCTTTGCTATGAGATGACTTTGCGATCGACTAACCCTAACCCTAACCCTAACAGAGATCATCGTGTCAAACAGTTCGATTCGTGTTCGAAATTGGGCGTCCGAGTTTGGAAATCGAAATATCTAACTAGTTGGAAGGCATAATTTTTGCCGGGCTATTGCTATTTGCCTTCATCATGTGGCGGTTAAAATGTGTGGTGGCATATGCTTTTGCATTACACTTCATCGCCTTTCTTCTCATTGGAAAAATGATTCATTTGAAAGAACGAGATTTTTTTCTACTAGCAAAATTTCTTGAGAGGACTTATGAGCCCACTTTGGCGGTGGGACAAGAGAAAAAAGTGATCGCTGCCTACTTTCCTCAGTTTCATGAATTCGAGGAGAATAACCAATTTTGGGGAAAAGGCTTCACAGATTTCTCCAATGTCGCAAAGATTCACCAAAATCGGTACGGTCAGGCAATTATTAGGCCTGCCGAACGAATGGGCTTCTATGACTTGATGTCTCCCAGCCAAAGGCGTTTTCAGGGGGAGCTAGCAAGGAAGTATAATATTCATGGATTTGCCATTTACCATTACTGGTTCGGCACCAAAGCTATCATGGAAAAGCCACTGGAAATGATGCTCTTAGACGGCTACCCTGACATTCCTTTCTGTCTAACTTGGGCAAACGAGCCCTGGATGCGACAGTGGGATAAAAAGGACGGGTCAGAAACTCTCCTCAATCAGACTTACGACCGAGAAACCTGGAAGCCTCATTTTGACTGGCTTTTACCCTATCTAGAGCATACAAATTATTTAAAATATAAGGGGCTACCAATCATCCTAATTTACAAAGCGGACGATATTCCCGATTTGGAACGAATGATGATTCAGTGGAAAACGTGGGCGAGGAATGCAAATTTAATGGGCCTTCACGTGATACAAATCAATGGTGTAGGCTGGAATGGATCGTCTTCTTGGGAATTGCAGCCAGGAATGGATTCTCTGGTCGAATTCTTCCCAAATTACATTTCGGCGTCCGGCTCTACTATGAACAACCTTGTGAGCACCCAAAAAAAGGCAGACAGTTACTTCTACGGCGCTTCCGCTGCCTTTGACAATTCTCCTAGATACTCCGACCCTACCGCTGGTGCTACGATCTATCCATTTCATCCGTCACATTTGTATTTCTGGCTCCGTCAAAATCTGGCCAGGACGGAGCCTGGTGGATTTGTGTTTTTAAATGCATGGAATGAGTGGGGACAGGGGTCTGCCATTGAGCCAAGCATCCAATGGGGTAGGCGATGGCTTGAAGCCATCCAAAGAGCTGTCTCCGATGAACAGCGAGGCCATGTATCAAAAACCACGCCTGACGGTTATGTGAGCTCTGTGCCTTTGGAGGAGAACCCTGGTATGCCTGTAAGCCATAAGGCGACACAAGATAGAGTGTGTATTATCGTCCGCACCTATAAGATCCATGCAACAGGCATCTACAACATCCATCAAATGCTCAACACTTTGCTTGCTTTGAACCACAAAAACTGGAGAGCTTTCATCGTCAATACAGATGTAATTCCATTTGAGGATCTGCATACTATCGTTGACAAATATGAACATAAAGGAAAGATTGAAATTTCTCCCCTAACTGCCACTCGGAGCTTTGCAGATGACCCTAATTCGGCCTATGATATGACAGATAGAGCCATAGAGCACCACTGTGGTTCTAGCAAGGAGTTCAAATGGCTACTAGTCACTAACGGAGACAATTGGTACACTCCCGATGCTTTGGATTTCCTTCCTAATAACGTCGATCTTGTCTTAATGAATTTTTATTCACGATACTCGATCATGAGTGCAATTGTGTGGACAAATGCCCCGCACGATCAGGCATGTTGCGAAAGGCTTCAAAACTATCAATGCATGGTAGCCGATCTCAAAATGGGCCACATTGATCTTGGCGCAGTGATATTTAATTATCAGAGATATCGTAAAGAGCACATCTCTTTTTCAACATTTAATGAACAGTCCAATACTCGATGTGGTGTAAAAAATGGCGGCTGCCACGATGGCCTCCTGCTCGAGTATTTGAAACAAAATGAATGGTCCTATAGTGGTCTTCCTGTTGATGTATGCACTATGTATCACAATTCAAACCCCAAAAGCTGCGAGCTTGTTGGTGGGACATGGTTCGACACAATGGATCTGAGTGAAATGGGCTGTTACTATGGGAATATACTACCCGTGCCTCTGGAATCCGTGAACTATCAGGCATATATGGCAGCCCATGCAGCATGCGTGTGTTAATTTCACTCTACCTTGGTCTCTGGAAATCGTGGATTATCAGGCATCAATGGTAGTTTCCCATGAATCTTCGTATGGTGATCTATATTTACAAACTACAGGGATTGTGTAAAGTGTAAGCAATTATTAGGGTACCTCACCTCGTTTGATACGCCTCATTCCTTGTTTTTCCAGTTGAAGTATTTCTTTTCGCATAGCTGACAGGACTTCTTCAGTCCCTCTCTCATTTCTCTTGTTTACAACCTCGACACATAATCGTTTCTCTTGTCGTCCTGTTTTTCCACTATTTGTCGTGTTTTACACCCTGGCTCCTCCACGGACTATTCACGCGAAAGTTTCTTTATCTCCGACAAAAATGGTGACAAATACTTTATATTGCCTCCATGCGGACCAATTAAAACGCAGCACTCATATATCTGCTGTTCCATTTTCCACATGGGATTGTTGTGAGTTGGGCCAGGAGGTTAATTGTTATGGCTAAACCCTTCGTTAGGGTTAGGGTTAAGCTTCTCTATATGTACGAGAGGTGGAAGTTGGACCAAGCTCCTCCGTTCCAATCCTTCCACAACGCAACAAAATCAACCAAATAGCCTGTATACAGGAGGGGTGGAACTTGCCCACTATAGATTGTCGATGTCCAGTGCCCACCTACACGGGGGTTCAAGCTTCTCTTCAAGCCGAATTACTTTGAACCGCGTCAATCGAGAGCTGCTATGAATTGTGTCATCCAACATTATAATACGTAAGTTGGTTATTCCATTGAGGGTTTCGATTTGCATAAGGAAATCATCAGTTTATTCTCTTCCCTCCTTCTTCTTCCTTTCCCCCTTTTCTTTCCTTACTACTCTTTTTTAAAATTTTTTATTCCGGGTACCCAGGTCACTCGTGTACTCTGTTGCAAATCATAACCCGGGTGGGTTTTTATCCTAATTTTGGCTCAGATTTTGCTGGTACCCAGAATATCGATACCCGGTGCTCCCTTTTGATAAAGAACAAAAGAAGGAAATCGGCTCTGTTCTGGCTAATCGTGGAAATCAGAAATATTCAAGCGCTCACATTTCTTTTGGGCTTTGTGTTTGCCTTTTTTCCCTTTATCTCATATTTGTGTTTGCTCTATGTACATAATATTTGTCTTATTTTGGCTTGTCTCTAATTGGCTTGGCTTCGCTGCATGTTTAATAATCAATGCTTTCTACATATACTAGAACTACTAAATAATGGTCATAAGCTATATTCGACATTTTCATGAACGACCTCACTTATCATATATCTTAGATCACTAAGTTCCTAGCGATGAAAAATACGTGTGGTGCAGGGTACAACTTCGCGAGAGATCGGGCAGACACCAGGATACTACAGCGAAGTTGGCATCTAATCCTTGTAATTTTGGTGCTCGGGCTTCTGTCACATGAAGAAACATATTATATTCTTCCAACCTCCAAGATTTCAATCTTCTCTGCAAATTCCTCCTCACCAGCCGATACTAGGGAGTTTGGGGCAATTGATCCGACAAAAAGTCGCAGGTTTATGAAACCAATTATATTTTCTGGGACAACCGATGTGCAACTCCAGCGATATAGAGATAGGATTACAGAAGAAGAGCTCGACAAATGGTTTGAGGCGGAGCAATCGTGTCCATGACAATATTTCAAAAGACACTGCACTGTCTTTCCGCCACCAGATTTGAGAATCAGTCAATTTCCCGGTCTCTTTGTCAAAGAAGAAAAAAGACCCAGCCTTCACTGCCAACTTTTCACGGACATATTCCTCCAAGTTATGGACGGCCTGCACTTTCAACTCCCATCGATTGCTCTTGCCATTCGTCTTCAGAATCGACAAATGAGTTCAATATTGCCATCGCTTCGGGAAGGAGATCTTCATTCAAATGAGGGGGGGGTTCTTGCTGCATGGTCAGCGCCCTGGGTGCTCGTAAGGGACTTCCGATCAATGGCTCCACACTGCTGTGAGTCAAATCATAGTCGTCAATTTGTCCCGAATACGCGATGCTTGCACAAAGGCACACCAGTCCTTGACGGGCAAATCGCACACTGTACATGACATCTCGGCATCGCCGTTGAAGTATCCGGACTTCTTCGGTACTTTCATCGAAAATACTATTATAAATCAGCATTTCATGCATAACCCTTTCAATGTTACCTAGCCGATTGCATACCTCTCTGCAATTGTCGGGCTCTGGAACGACAAGGCCATTGCCGTTCAGAGAACCAACGGTTCTCAATTTTTTTTCAATACTTCCGATGCAGGTGCACCTTTGGATGTCCATACTGGCTCCAACTCGGCAAGAGCGTTGATGACTTCCTCACTATTTTGGATGACAAGATCACACTTTTGATTGCCCGCTTGCTCCGCATGCCTTTTCGTATTCGCTAGTAGATCATTGTTGGATATCTCAGGCGGCTCGACTTTGGCTCCTTGCCAAGGCGGCTCCTCGTAGTCATCATCCGTTTCGTAGTCGTGCATGATCCAAATACGTTTATGTCGTCGTGCTGTGAAACCTGATTTAGTGAAGCTTGAGTTACTTGGTGTGTATGTGTGTTGGATAGAGCACAACATGAACATGTCTTCATCGTCTGATGAAATCGAATCAATAGCCATCAAGCGGCTTTAGCTTGACTTACCTGACCGATTATTGAGTTGACTTCATCCACTTCCGCGGGAGGCTTCAGGGCGATGCGCAAGTTAATGGTCAAACCATCCGCGTGATGACGCTGTTATGGAGAAAGTCGGGTATCGAGACTCGCCTCATCGTGATAGCAACGGACGAGGACGAAGGGGGCCACTGCGGCCAGTACCGGTGCATGGAGAATTTCATACTCTCCTTGTCCATAATGATGACACCACAAAGAATTCGACAAGTGAATCGGCCAGTGCCAGTCAGTGCCTGAGATATGGCGCGCAAGTCAGAAGCCCTGTAGATACCGTGACAATCTTGGGCGTGCCAAGAGGCCACCAAGACTGGACACATCTTCATGGGAGCGGCCGCAGGTTTGCTCAAGATTTGAGCGCATGGTGGGGGAAGCTGGTAGGGCACGCAATTCTCCATCGAGCCAAATACGTGAGGACGTATCGTCCGTATGCGGATAACAGACTTCCTCCCCCTTCAGCGAGAGCTTCTTTATATGCGTGACCCATGCCGGCACCTACCGCGTCATACGGGGCGGACTTGTTTTGGTGCTCAAAATGTGATAGAAGTAGATGTCACCATGCCGGTGGCAAAGCGAATAGTGGCGATCAACCCCCCCAAAAAATAACAATAAAAAACTTACATAACTTTCTGTATAGTCCGTACGCTTAGGGGTTGGAGCGCTGAGGAGCCTACACATAATTGATCTGAAAAAATACAAGGAATAAAGAAAAAAACATTACTGCATCTGTGACGTTCTTGCTCAGTCCTTTAGCTGTTCATTGAACGGAAAGTCTTGCTAACTCTTCTGACAACATACAACCGATCCAAAATGGGTGTAAGGTCACAAATTCCTCTCTCAGAGGCGTTGATCAAGGCGATGCTTGTCAATTTGTCCATTTGGCCCCGGTCCCGACCAGAGTTTTGGACAGATCAAGACGACGAGGGTCTTGTCGGGCAATAGGTGGCAAACGAAACACGTGATAATAGATTACAGATCTGGGCGAGTTTTCCGATCTCTCTTTAGCACCCCGCCAATTGGTGCACCCATGACAATCGCATTCATATTCTCGTCAATTGATGCAACTTTACCATCATCTCTCTAATCGAATGTTAAAAATATACATACATGATATAAACTTTCCAAGGATCGTGGTGCACGTTATGCTGTTGTCAAGGGTCGCCATGTGCACGGCGATCTAAAGGTTTCACGAGGCATGCTTGGATTTTGGGTTCATCAATTAGTTGCGAGTTTGCGTAGAGACGTAGAAATGTGTCCAAATATTGCTCGGCCGTCCATCGGGGGTGTAATTTCCATCCCAATAGATCTCGATGTGGTAGATAAAGCAGTCGATCAAGATATTTGTCCATTTCGTCAGTACGCCCAATGCCGAACCAGTCCTCATTGCCGCAGCAGCAAGTTCCTTTATGGGCATGGAATATTTTAGAAGAACTATCGCCTATGTTTGCAAAATCTAGATCCTCAAGGCCAGGAAAGACTCCTAAAAACGAAGTGTCTGGACGCAAGCGGATGATGTAATCATAGTCTATTCCCGTCTCGCTGGTATATTGCTTTCGCATTTCATTACATTTGTACATTCCATACAACTGCTGATGTAGCCCATTGATACCATGATCATCGGGATACCAGTACTCGTCCATGATGGGCGCTTTCCAACGCCAGCGTATTTCCTTTTCTACCGAGCAAAAGAGTTTGTTGGTACTGTTGGGAGGTCTCAGCGGCTCACATACATCGCGATCCCCTGCGGAAGGGGTTCGAAGCATTTCATCTCCAGGTGACGAGACGTACATAAACACATCAAACCCGTACTTTTCCAGTGTAGTATATAACTTATCTTGAATTGTTTGATAAACAGGACCATGAATAATCGGTGTCGAAACGTTGCACATCATAGGGGCCCATGATTTGGGGTAATTTTCCTCATCAATTTGCATTTTTAGTGTTCGAGGCTGCCCACTGATACAGACTGCAACCCTTCCATTCTGCCGTTTTGCACTGGCTGATTGCAGTTTTTGAGACACGGTCGCATCAAAGGAAGCTTTTACAGGTTGATATTGAGCACCCTCATTGATTACGGGAAAAATATACCCTGCAGCATGTAGATCTTCAATCCATGCTTGCCACAGCAGCACGTCCGTCTCCTCTAAAAATGTGTGCTCATAGAGAGAAATGATTAGTTCCTCCAGTCGTCCTTCAAAGGTGGAGCTTTGAGGTTTCCATGCCAGCAGAAATTTGATTAACTCGCCTGCTTTGGAAAACAAATCTTGTTCAGCATTAAAATCCGCCATGTAATTGTGGGCGTTACGGTATTGCACAACAAATGGTGATGAGAAAGCAACTCCTTGACCTATGTCCCACATCAATCTTTGCATTATGTATGACCGCCAAATATCAGAGACACGGCCGTGTACTGATGCCGGCAATAACAGGCCCCAAAGGCACCTTTGAGCAAATAGGGTGGCTTGTGCGTTGAAGGGGGCCATCATGCCCGGGGGCAATCCTCTTGCCCTATTCTCAATGGAGAACTCCATGGGCAGATGGGCCGTGAGCCGAAACATTGAATCCACATCTGGTTCGTGGTTTGCCAATGATTGAAGCACGCCTATCTCTGGTGTTGATAGGTATTCATTATCATCCAGAGTGAGGTATGTTTGTGGTTCGCGGATGGTTTCGAGAGGAGTGCCACGAGGCCATGAAAAGATGCGTTCCTTTGACGTCTTCTTGATGGATCCAAATTCAATGTACGGATTGTAAACGTGTTGAAGAGCGTGTCGAAGCTTCAGGGGGATTTGTGCATTTGGGCTCGTCATGTAGTCGACGGGTATATTTGGCGTAAGCAAGACGTTGTCGTCATCTGTATCGTATATAATGGAAGCTCCATGGTTGATAGCATACAAATATCCGATATTCTTCCGCGAAAAATGGTTCCACTTGAGGTGTTTTAAGATCTGATAAGGTAGAGAAAGCTGTGTATCGGCATTCAAAAAAGTAACTTGTTTTCGAACATCGCTCATATCGTAGTCTTGGATGCCCTTTCTATCACCAACAATTACGACACACCATTCCGTCAAGTTGGCGAGTTGATAAGAAAGCAACGTCGGCTCAAATATTGTCGTCATGACGACCCACTTGTCACAAATCTCCCCATCATGAGGAATATAGGAAGGCTGATTCTTCTGCGCTTTGGGAGCCCTCTTATGTCCTTTACACCCATCGCAAAAGTGAGGACAGCCCTTAAACGAATGGACCTTTTGGGCTTGAAATACTTGGCCTTGTGAAGATGTAAGTCCCATCACTTCCCATGTGCCCTTACTGAGTGTCATGGCGTGAAGTGTTTTCGACGAAACACGAAAGTGCCACAATAAGAGGGCAACTAGAGAAACAACTGCTCCCGAAAGTGCATGTAATCTTTTACTTTCCATCACACCTATCTAGTACAACAAATTTGAGCGATGGTGACTTAGTTCTCTACTTTCAAAAGCGTATGTGGGAATGAGTGATAATGATTAGACAGCATATCTCCCATATATGATGCAAATCCTCAGAGTTGCGATACGCAACTTTGATACCCGGCGGCCGGAAATGACACACTATAACGCGCGATGCCTGCACTTCGTACACACACCTGCACTTTCCACATCAAATTCATACCCTGATTGAAGGAAGATAGATAAATTCAAGGACAACCATTCATCATACATGATCTCACAAAACTTTTTTTTTTAAAATCAAGGAATTAAAATAAAATAAAATAAAATAAAAATGCTACACACACGGAAAAAGGCTTATTTTTACCCCAACCATGCTCGATGTGTTGCTTGTAAGTGACTACATATACTTTTGATGTGTTGGCAAACGGAAAACCTACGATAACCTCGCAAGAACGCTGATTCTGAGCGTTTCGACTTCTTGTAAAATTTACAATTGAGTGGTACTCTCGAGGGAGCAAGGCTCAAGGAGCATTAAAAAAATGTAGATTTGGCAACAAACATGCACAAAAACATATATTTTTATAGCAAGGGTACGATGTTCGAGCAATTGGGTAAATTTGGTCCTAGGTGTGATGAGCTCTGGTCACTGGCGCACGACGACACATGTTGAACAACGCCTTACACGCTGCGATGTGCCACCTCAACCAGTCAGACACGTGCAAAATCATGAAAGCCATAGAAAAAGGCGGAGATGTGCAAGAAGCTGGTAGGTGCATATTCTTCACCAGATACGCCGTGCCCTGCGTCAAGGGACGGGTAAAAGCATACTTGACTGGCAAATTGAGATCTGGACCTCGCTGAGTTCCTCAGCTTCGAGGGGACTACATTACTGGTTACGTCGAGGGGACCACATTACTGATTACGTCAGATTGCTCTGTTGTAAACATCGAGGGACTGCATTTATTTGAGTGGGGAAAGGCCGATTAGTTTGTTGTCGAATTGAAGATACGTGTAGCTACAAGGGGTCAGTTTATATATACACCGGACTAGTCTCCTCATCGTTAGGGTTAGGGTTAGGGTTAGCAAAATACGTACATAACTTTCTGTGTAGTCCGTCATGAGACGAAGGGGAGGACGTCTTTGTCTTTGATCTCTACTTTTCGCCAACAATTTGTGAGAGGATAAAGGGGGGGAGATCCAGATTAAAAATCTCTGCGCATTGGGCAAAGGATTTACGAGCAGCCTCGATCGGTTTGTATTTCTCTAGGCAGGGAGGAATGGAGGCATTATTATTGTATTGTCCTGTCATTCCCTCTTCTACATAGAACGAACGTGGGCAACATTCGATAGAGAACAAGTGCATGACATTCTGATCGCCCTTCCATGGACGTCCTTTTACTTCATGGCCTGTGGTCCCACGTCAGATGTGGAGATGTCGCTTGCTTATCTTGCTTCCCAGTTGTAACGTCAGGGCTGAGCAAGGGAAGGGGAGAATATCGTCCGAGGTAGAAGTGGTGCTTAAATGGAAAATGACAAAAATACTTTTCAAGCATGACGTTTGGATATGTGATTGGGTGGAGCCTCCACCGTGGAGGTGCACTCTGTAAAAATATGTCAAGGCAAGCCAAGGAAAGATGACGTTGTGCAAGCGGGAGCATCGAGATGGCAAAGATATTGTCCGAGCAGGGATTATTATTTATTATCATCTCTCGTTAACAGGTGGGCAGGCTTTCTTTGCAGGAAGACTTGAGGTGGGTGTGGAGGGCTGGTAGTATCGTGATTGTATGGGTGTGGTATGCATCGTACGATAAAAAGGGGGGAGAGAACGGGGTGTGGCCGTGGCCAGGCTTACAGGAGGGTTCTGCTTAGGAATTAAAGCATAGCACTCCGAGTCCTGAAAAACAATTTCCGAGCGCGAAAACTTGGCAAGCAATTATGGGGGCATTCTTCTTTGAAGTTTGTCGAGCGAGGCGACGACTTTGCTCTCTGGTCGAGCACTGTGCGGTGTCTGCCCTCACAAAGAGGGCAACAAGGGACAGTAGATGCGAGTGGTACATTGTTCTCTCCTTGAACCCACGACTGCATTCTAGAATAGGATGAATCACAGTGCAACGAGCACACACAGGCATCGTCGTCATCCATGAGCGGGACATAATGAGGGGTGATCGTCCCTCGTAAACATCAAAAACAGGTCTGACACCGATAGCAACATCCACCCAGAAGCCAGTTGGGTCGGTCGAGGAGGCGTGAGGTTGAGGGAGCGCATCGCTTTCGAGATGATTTACTTTGCTCTTGAAGCCTCGTGGGTCTCGGGCGGGCTTATTTTATTGCTCATAATATGATAAAGTAGAGGCCACCATGGCGGTGGCTTTGTCCGTGATGGCGATTAGTACCCCAGAAAATAAAAAATAAAATAAAAACTTTGGTCCGTAGGTAATTGCCATGCATGCTGAATGACTGGCTAAGCATCTCACTTCCCCCCACGTCACTAATGATAATAATATTATTAATATAATAATGTAATCGGCAGAAGAAATGTGGTTTCCGCGATGGACGCTGGGTAATTGAGATGGAATGACCATATCCATGATGACTCGGTGCTCCCTCCGATCATCCCGGCCCCCACCTCTACACCCATTTACACACCCATACCTCAAGCTGCGGTCACCATGCACGCTGCCTTTCCGATGCTCAGGTAGACAGAGATGGTCAGACCTTCGCGATGGACTCTGCGGGTGACTTCCCCCTCTCCCTTCCTTCCTCCATGCCTTGTTTTATCCCTTCGTCATTCGACGGTCTTTTGCTTGCCCCCTTGACGACGCCCTCTGCCGGTCCTTTGAGCACGCAGACACCACTTGCCTTTTCCCCCATCTAGGTGGTTGTGGGAATACCTGAATGTGGTCACCAAGGCAAGATTTCGAGCGGGAGGCTGTCTTTCGAAGGACGAGATGGAAAGCATACTTCAGGAGGCATGGCGGAGACAATGACAGAAATGCAGGAAAGATTCGCCTTGTCGTCTTTCATGAAATTCAAGTGTGGTATGGAGAAGCAGAAACAGACACACAGAGCAGACCTTCGATTTCTCTCTTCCAACACGTGCTATCTCTGCATGCTTTGCAAACAACAACTTGTTCTGCAAACAACAACTTGTTTTCCGGACGTCCGAACACGTCCCGGACGTTCCTGTCTCCTTGCCCATAGGTCTTTATTTTGGGGGGACTATGTCTCTTCCCATGTTACAAACCACAAAATGTGCTGCATACAAGGAAGTCGTGTACTGTTTCAAAACTAGGGAAGTGTGTCGCCTAGGTAATGATAGGGTGTATCTGTGGCGCAGGCATGTACCATGAGCGTATTCAGATAATGCGTTTGTGCACGTGACGCAGGCAGGTACCACTCTTCCCTTCAACTCCAGGAGAGGAGCACAGGAGCGCGAGGAAGCGAGCGATAGATGCCGCTGAAAACAAAGTCCACAAGTTGTCATGGCAATTCTGACGATGTTTGTTGGAAAGGCAGGGGATACATGGTTCGTATTTGTCCTTCCTTTCTTCCTTCGTCTTTGCCAGCCTCTTCTCTTCCTCGAGCCCTTTCTCCTCCTCTTCGACTTCCAGCCTATCCTCTCCGAGGTAGAACTCTGAATGGGATAGCATGTTTTTCTTTCACCCCTCCTCTTTCAAAAAGACGTGAGTTAGGACCTGGGACTGTAAAGCACACAGCAAGCACACGACGAGGAGGCTTGCTGCAAGACAGCTTGAACGTGGTGAGCACGTTTTGTCCCCGTCGTATTTTTCCCTCCTTGTTTCACCAAGGTCATGAAAAAGGATTTGGTGCTTCAAGTCTGTGGAAACAGCGCACTCTTCGGTGGAACCTATCGTGGCCCTGTCGACTTCCAAGCGAGATCGCACTCGCATTGTTCTACGACGCCGGCAGTTGGGTGGGCAATGTGTTGTATCGTTTTGATTTGTTCTGGTTTTCAATATTGATTTCGGTCTCGTCGCTATGATAGAAGTAGATGCCATCGTGCCCCGGTGGCAAGGCTCGTGATGGTAGATTAAAACCCCCAAAAAAGAGCAAAATACGTACATAACTTTCTGTGTAGTCCGTCATGAGACGAAGGGGAGGACGTCTTTGTCTTTGATCTCTACTTTTCGCCAACAATTTGTGAGAGGATAAAGGGGGGGAGATCCAGATTAAAAATCTCTGCGCATTGGGCAAAGGATTTACGAGCAGCCTCGATCGGTTTGTATTTCTCTAGGCAGGGAGGAATGGAGGCATTATTATTGTATTGTCCTGTCATTCCCTCTTCTACATAGAACGAACGTGGGCAACATTCGATAGAGAACAAGTGCATGACATTCTGATCGCCCTTCCATGGACGTCCTTTTACTTCATGGCCTGTGGTCCCACGTCAGATGTGGAGATGTCGCTTGCTTATCTTGCTTCCCAGTTGTAACGTCAGGGCTGAGCAAGGGAAGGGGAGAATATCGTCCGAGGTAGAAGTGGTGCTTAAATGGAAAATGACAAAAATACTTTTCAAGCATGACGTTTGGATATGTGATTGGGTGGAGCCTCCACCGTGGAGGTGCACTCTGTAAAAATATGTCAAGGCAAGCCAAGGAAAGATGACGTTGTGCAAGCGGGAGCATCGAGATGGCAAAGATATTGTCCGAGCAGGGATTATTATTTATTATCATCTCTCGTTAACAGGTGGGCAGGCTTTCTTTGCAGGAAGACTTGAGGTGGGTGTGGAGGGCTGGTAGTATCGTGATTGTATGGGTGTGGTATGCATCGTACGATAAAAAGGGGGGAGAGAACGGGGTGTGGCCGTGGCCAGGCTTACAGGAGGGTTCTGCTTAGGAATTAAAGCATAGCACTCCGAGTCCTGAAAAACAATTTCCGAGCGCGAAAACTTGGCAAGCAATTATGGGGGCATTCTTCTTTGAAGTTTGTCGAGCGAGGCGACGACTTTGCTCTCTGGTCGAGCACTGTGCGGTGTCTGCCCTCACAAAGAGGGCAACAAGGGACAGTAGATGCGAGTGGTACATTGTTCTCTCCTTGAACCCACGACTGCATTCTAGAATAGGATGAATCACAGTGCAACGAGCACACACAGGCATCGTCGTCATCCATGAGCGGTACATAATGAGGGGTGATCGTCCCTCGTAAACATCAAAAACAGGTCTGACACCGATAGCAACATCCACCCAGAAGCCAGTTGGGTCGGTCGAGGAGGCGTGAGGTTGAGGGAGCGCATCGCTTTCGAGATGATTTACTTTGCTCTTGAAGCCTCGTGGGTCTCGGGCGGGCTTATTTTATTGCTCATAATATGATAAAGTAGAGGCCACCATGGCGGTGGCTTTGTCCGTGATGGCGATTAGTACCCCAGAAAATAAAAAATAAAATAAAAACTTTGGTCCGTAGGTAATTGCCATGCATGCTGAATGACTGGCTAAGCATCTCACTTCCCCCCACGTCACTAATGATAATAATATTATTAATATAATAATGTAATCGGCAGAAGAAACGTGGTTTCCGCGATGGACGCTGGGTAATTGAGATGGAATGACCATATCCATGATGACTCGGTGCTCCCTCCGATCATCCCGGCCCCCACCTCTACACCCATTTACACACCCATACCTCAAGCTGCGGTCACCATGCACGCTGCCTTTCCGATGCTCAGGTAGACAGAGATGGTCAGACCTTCGCGATGGACTCTGCGGGTGACTTCCCCCTCTCCCTTCCTTCCTCCATGCCTTGTTTTATCCCTTCGTCATTCGACGGTCTTTTGCTTGCCCCCTTGACGACGCCCTCTGCCGGTCCTTTGAGCACGCAGACACCACTTGCCTTTTCCCCCATCTAGGTGGTTGTGGGAATACCTGAATGTGGTCACCAAGGCAAGATTTCGAGCGGGAGGCTGTCTTTCGAAGGACGAGATGGAAAGCATACTTCAGGAGGCATGGCGGAGACAATGACAGAAATGCAGGAAAGATTCGCCTTGTCGTCTTTCATGAAATTCAAGTGTGGTATGGAGAAGCAGAAACAGACACACAGAGCAGACCTTCGATTTCTCTCTTCCAACACGTGCTATCTCTGCATGCTTTGCAAACAACAACTTGTTCTGCAAACAACAACTTGTTTTCCGGACGTCCGAACACGTCCCGGACGTTCCTGTCTCCTTGCCCATAGGTCTTTATTTTGGGGGGACTATGTCTCTTCCCATGTTACAAACCACAAAATGTGCTGCATACAAGGAAGTCGTGTACTGTTTCAAAACTAGGGAAGTGTGTCGCCTAGGTAATGATAGGGTGTATCTGTGGCGCAGGCATGTACCATGAGCGTATTCAGATAATGCGTTTGTGCACGTGACGCAGGCAGGTACCACTCTTCCCTTCAACTCCAGGAGAGGAGCACAGGAGCGCGAGGAAGCGAGCGATAGATGCCGCTGAAAACAAAGTCCACAAGTTGTCATGGCAATTCTGACGATGTTTGTTGGAAAGGCAGGGGATACATGGTTCGTATTTGTCCTTCCTTTCTTCCTTCGTCTTTGCCAGCCTCTTCTCTTCCTCGAGCCCTTTCTCCTCCTCTTCGACTTCCAGCCTATCCTCTCCGAGGTAGAACTCTGAATGGGATAGCATGTTTTTCTTTCACCCCTCCTCTTTCAAAAAGACGTGAGTTAGGACCTGGGACTGTAAAGCACACAGCAAGCACACGACGAGGAGGCTTGCTGCAAGACAGCTTGAACGTGGTGAGCACGTTTTGTCCCCGTCGTATTTTTCCCTCCTTGTTTCACCAAGGTCATGAAAAAGGATTTGGTGCTTCAAGTCTGTGGAAACAGCGCACTCTTCGGTGGAACCTATCGTGGCCCTGTCGACTTCCAAGCGAGATCGCACTCGCATTGTTCTACGACGCCGGCAGTTGGGTGGGCAATGTGTTGTATCGTTTTGATTTGTTCTGGTTTTCAATATTGATTTCGGTCTCGTCGCTATGATAGAAGTAGATGCCATCGTGCCCCGGTGGCAAGGCTCGTGATGGTAGATTAAAACCCCCAAAAAAGAGCAAAATACGTACATAACTTTCTGTGTAGTCCGTCATGAGACGAAGGGGAGGACGTCTTTGTCTTTGATCTCTACTTTTCGCCAACAATTTGTGAGAGGATAAAGGGGGGGAGATCCAGATTAAAAATCTCTGCGCATTGGGCAAAGGATTTACGAGCAGCCTCGATCGGTTTGTATTTCTCTAGGCAGGGAGGAATGGAGGCATTATTATTGTATTGTCCTGTCATTCCCTCTTCTACATAGAACGAACGTGGGCAACATTCGATAGAGAACAAGTGCATGACATTCTGATCGCCCTTCCATGGACGTCCTTTTACTTCATGGCCTGTGGTCCCACGTCAGATGTGGAGATGTCGCTTGCTTATCTTGCTTCCCAGTTGTAACGTCAGGGCTGAGCAAGGGAAGGGGAGAATATCGTCCGAGGTAGAAGTGGTGCTTAAATGGAAAATGACAAAAATACTTTTCAAGCATGACGTTTGGATATGTGATTGGGTGGAGCCTCCACCGTGGAGGTGCACTCTGTAAAAATATGTCAAGGCAAGCCAAGGAAAGATGACGTTGTGCAAGCGGGAGCATCGAGATGGCAAAGATATTGTCCGAGCAGGGATTATTATTTATTATCATCTCTCGTTAACAGGTGGGCAGGCTTTCTTTGCAGGAAGACTTGAGGTGGGTGTGGAGGGCTGGTAGTATCGTGATTGTATGGGTGTGGTATGCATCGTACGATAAAAAGGGGGGAGAGAACGGGGTGTGGCCGTGGCCAGGCTTACAGGAGGGTTCTGCTTAGGAATTAAAGCATAGCACTCCGAGTCCTGAAAAACAATTTCCGAGCGCGAAAACTTGGCAAGCAATTATGGGGGCATTCTTCTTTGAAGTTTGTCGAGCGAGGCGACGACTTTGCTCTCTGGTCGAGCACTGTGCGGTGTCTGCCCTCACAAAGAGGGCAACAAGGGACAGTAGATGCGAGTGGTACATTGTTCTCTCCTTGAACCCACGACTGCATTCTAGAATAGGATGAATCACAGTGCAACGAGCACACACAGGCATCGTCGTCATCCATGAGCGGGACATAATGAGGGGTGATCGTCCCTCGTAAACATCAAAAACAGGTCTGACACCGATAGCAACATCCACCCAGAAGCCAGTTGGGTCGGTCGAGGAGGCGTGAGGTTGAGGGAGCGCATCGCTTTCGAGATGATTTACTTTGCTCTTGAAGCCTCGTGGGTCTCGGGCGGGCTTATTTTATTGCTCATAATATGATAAAGTAGAGGCCACCATGGCGGTGGCTTTGTCCGTGATGGCGATTAGTACCCCAGAAAATAAAAAATAAAATAAAAACTTTGGTCCGTAGGTAATTGCCATGCATGCTGAATGACTGGCTAAGCATCTCACTTCCCCCCACGTCACTAATGATAATAATATTATTAATATAATAATGTAATCGGCAGAAGAAACGTGGTTTCCGCGATGGACGCTGGGTAATTGAGATGGAATGACCATATCCATGATGACTCGGTGCTCCCTCCGATCATCCCGGCCCCCACCTCTACACCCATTTACACACCCATACCTCAAGCTGCGGTCACCATGCACGCTGCCTTTCCGATGCTCAGGTAGACAGAGATGGTCAGACCTTCGCGATGGACTCTGCGGGTGACTTCCCCCTCTCCCTTCCTTCCTCCATGCCTTGTTTTATCCCTTCGTCATTCGACGGTCTTTTGCTTGCCCCCTTGACGACGCCCTCTGCCGGTCCTTTGAGCACGCAGACACCACTTGCCTTTTCCCCCATCTAGGTGGTTGTGGGAATACCTGAATGTGGTCACCAAGGCAAGATTTCGAGCGGGAGGCTGTCTTTCGAAGGACGAGATGGAAAGCATACTTCAGGAGGCATGGCGGAGACAATGACAGAAATGCAGGAAAGATTCGCCTTGTCGTCTTTCATGAAATTCAAGTGTGGTATGGAGAAGCAGAAACAGACACACAGAGCAGACCTTCGATTTCTCTCTTCCAACACGTGCTATCTCTGCATGCTTTGCAAACAACAACTTGTTCTGCAAACAACAACTTGTTTTCCGGACGTCCGAACACGTCCCGGACGTTCCTGTCTCCTTGTCCATAGGTCTTTATTTTGGGGGGACTATGTCTCTTCCCATGTTACAAACCACAAAATGTGCTGCATACAAGGAAGTCGTGTACTGTTTCAAAACTAGGGAAGTGTGTCGCCTAGGTAATGATAGGGTGTATCTGTGGCGCAGGCATGTACCATGAGCGTATTCAGATAATGCGTTTGTGCACGTGACGCAGGCAGGTACCACTCTTCCCTTCAACTCCAGGAGAGGAGCACAGGAGCGCGAGGAAGCGAGCGATAGATGCCGCTGAAAACAAAGTCCACAAGTTGTCATGGCAATTCTGACGATGTTTGTTGGAAAGGCAGGGGATACATGGTTCGTATTTGTCCTTCCTTTCTTCCTTCGTCTTTGCCAGCCTCTTCTCTTCCTCGAGCCCTTTCTCCTCCTCTTCGACTTCCAGCCTATCCTCTCCGAGGTAGAACTCTGAATGGGATAGCATGTTTTTCTTTCACCCCTCCTCTTTCAAAAAGACGTGAGTTAGGACCTGGGACTGTAAAGCACACAGCAAGCACACGACGAGGAGGCTTGCTGCAAGACAGCTTGAACGTGGTGAGCACGTTTTGTCCCCGTCGTATTTTTCCCTCCTTGTTTCACCAAGGTCATGAAAAAGGATTTGGTGCTTCAAGTCTGTGGAAACAGCGCACTCTTCGGTGGAACCTATCGTGGCCCTGTCGACTTCCAAGCGAGATCGCACTCGCATTGTTCTACGACGCCGGCAGTTGGGTGGGCAATGTGTTGTATCGTTTTGATTTGTTCTGGTTTTCAATATTGATTTCGGTCTCGTCGCTATGATAGAAGTAGATGCCATCGTGCCCCGGTGGCAAGGCTCGTGATGGTAGATTAAAACCCCCAAAAAAGAGCAAAATACGTACATAACTTTCTGTGTAGTCCGTCATGAGACGAAGGGGAGGACGTCTTTGTCTTTGATCTCTACTTTTCGCCAACAATTTGTGAGAGGATAAAGGGGGGGAGATCCAGATTAAAAATCTCTGCGCATTGGGCAAAGGATTTACGAGCAGCCTCGATCGGTTTGTATTTCTCTAGGCAGGGAGGAATGGAGGCATTATTATTGTATTGTCCTGTCATTCCCTCTTCTACATAGAACGAACGTGGGCAACATTCGATAGAGAACAAGTGCATGACATTCTGATCGCCCTTCCATGGACGTCCTTTTACTTCATGGCCTGTGGTCCCACGTCAGATGTGGAGATGTCGCTTGCTTATCTTGCTTCCCAGTTGTAACGTCAGGGCTGAGCAAGGGAAGGGGAGAATATCGTCCGAGGTAGAAGTGGTGCTTAAATGGAAAATGACAAAAATACTTTTCAAGCATGACGTTTGGATATGTGATTGGGTGGAGCCTCCACCGTGGAGGTGCACTCTGTAAAAATATGTCAAGGCAAGCCAAGGAAAGATGACGTTGTGCAAGCGGGAGCATCGAGATGGCAAAGATATTGTCCGAGCAGGGATTATTATTTATTATCATCTCTCGTTAACAGGTGGGCAGGCTTTCTTTGCAGGAAGACTTGAGGTGGGTGTGGAGGGCTGGTAGTATCGTGATTGTATGGGTGTGGTATGCATCGTACGATAAAAAGGGGGGAGAGAACGGGGTGTGGCCGTGGCCAGGCTTACAGGAGGGTTCTGCTTAGGAATTAAAGCATAGCACTCCGAGTCCTGAAAAACAATTTCCGAGCGCGAAAACTTGGCAAGCAATTATGGGGGCATTCTTCTTTGAAGTTTGTCGAGCGAGGCGACGACTTTGCTCTCTGGTCGAGCACTGTGCGGTGTCTGCCCTCACAAAGAGGGCAACAAGGGACAGTAGATGCGAGTGGTACATTGTTCTCTCCTTGAACCCACGACTGCATTCTAGAATAGGATGAATCACAGTGCAACGAGCACACACAGGCATCGTCGTCATCCATGAGCGGGACATAATGAGGGGTGATCGTCCCTCGTAAACATCAAAAACAGGTCTGACACCGATAGCAACATCCACCCAGAAGCCAGTTGGGTCGGTCGAGGAGGCGTGAGGTTGAGGGAGCGCATCGCTTTCGAGATGATTTACTTTGCTCTTGAAGCCTCGTGGGTCTCGGGCGGGCTTATTTTATTGCTCATAATATGATAAAGTAGAGGCCACCATGGCGGTGGCTTTGTCCGTGATGGCGATTAGTACCCCAGAAAATAAAAAATAAAATAAAAACTTTGGTCCGTAGGTAATTGCCATGCATGCTGAATGACTGGCTAAGCATCTCACTTCCCCCCACGTCACTAATGATAATAATATTATTAATATAATAATGTAATCGGCAGAAGAAACGTGGTTTCCGCGATGGACGCTGGGTAATTGAGATGGAATGACCATATCCATGATGACTCGGTGCTCTCTCCGATCATCCCGGCCCCCACCTCTACACCCATTTACACACTCTTAATGGCTACTACTTGAACTCAAAAAACAGATGATTAAGATCAATTCGATGGATAATGAAAGCGAAGGGTTAGGTGTTCATTTATATATTTCGTCATCGAAAGCATTTTGTTTACTTTGGTCACTTATTATGGCTATCACTTTGCTCCTTTTAATCATGCCGTCGGGGCAAGTCTCCCGCGAAGCTTTGTCTGATCAAAAAGAAATGAACAATACTTGTCAAGACGTAATCGCCAAGCTATACACAAACGCCTCGGTGCTGGCGATTCCTCTTTTAAGTCCATCTTGTACGGCCCCGGAACTCGGCTACTTGCTCTACCAGCGTGAGGACTACGTCCATGCCGCGCGTCTTTACGAGGAAATGCTGGGCAACGGGATACCAAATACATATGTTGAGATTGCTGCTTATCGGTGGCTTTCGGGTTGTTACGAACATCTCGGTCTCTCGGAGTCCGCAGAATTTTATGCGCGCAGAGCTTTGGAAATCGGAGGTGAGGTTATGCCCGCACTGAATATAGCAACGCGCTTGGAGGAAAAGGGAGAGATTGATGAAGCGGCCGGTCAGTTCAGGCTCGCTTGCACTTTGTATCTGGCATCACAACCGCTTCCCAAGGATGGCCGAGAGCAGCTTGAATCCGGTGACCAACGCGTGCTGTGGCCACATACCTTTTCGACGGGATATCTGAAGAAGCTGCAGACACTTGATGCCATCGGGAATGATCACGAAATCACCGATGAAACACGGGCTCAGGTCCATTGGGAGTTGATTTCTCTAACGCGGCCTCTATTGAATTGTGGTGAGGAGCTCTTTCGCCGCGGAGGCAATTACGGTAACGGACAGGACTATTATTTTGCGACGCCTTCGATCCTGCCGCACCCGACCAACCCGGATGAGGACCACCTTATTATCGCGCGACTTATAAATTATCGCATCGACTCCGTAGGACGTTATTACAAGGATTATCTACCAAAAGATGATAAGAGCGGTATCCTGCGTAGCGCGTGTGTGCTTTATACCGGTCGTGGTGCAGATCGTGGCGACGTGGTGCGCATCATGGACGGGCGATTTGAAAGGGTATCATATCGTTTCCTAGGCACCGAGGATCCTCGGCTATTTCAATTGGAATCAGGGGAGATTCGCGTTTTTTGGACTAGCTGGGAATTTTCCAAGTACCTTGGTGAAGGGTCAAGGATAATAAGCGGAGTCCTACACGTCAATACTTCTACCATTTATGTGGACCACCTCTTCCAAAGCCCCTTTAATCGATTCTTAGAGAAGAATTGGGTTGTTTTCCAAGTCCCCGGGGGGCCGCTAAGGATTATTTATGAGTGGCATCCCCTCCGGATAGGCACATTTAATCACAGTGTTGATATCGACAAAATACAGCTGGATTTAACGATTGATACGCCACTGGTTTTCAAGCACGCCCGCGGATCGACGAATGGATGTTTTCACAAGGGCGAGCTTTGGTTCCTCATCCACGGTACTACGTGGCATAAGGGACCAGGGCCAATCTACTACCATCGAATAGCTGTGTTAGACGGAACCACCTTGGATTTGAAGCGGTACACATACCCCTTTAAGCTTGAATCACAGTATGGGCCTGTTGAATTCTCTCTGGGGATGACCATAGATGCTAAAGATCGGCTTTCTATTGCTTATAGTGTGTTTGATTCGTCGTCTGTAATTAGGCGGATTCCAATGTGGAAAGTTGAAGCGTTGATGAGAAAACACCAAAATCGGCTGCCCCTTTTTCGAGAGGATCAGATAGCACGTGATACGAAAAATATCTGAAATTTTTATTCACAATCAGCTCTATATTATGTATGAGATTTATCAGCGGTGGTCACGTCGCATATGCAATTTCTAGCTTCGAGTGGATTTCCTTAATCTGTGGATTGAGTTGAGAATAAACTGGATATTTCGGTGGAAAGCCAACAAGAGGAGGTCTCCGTGTGAAGCTGACGCCGGCATAGGTGAGAGTAATCTTACAACTACGGTAGGATCTCCTCCCTTCCAGAGAGAACCCAGCGGATTCATTAGGGTCGATCGCCGGCAAGTGCGGTGCTAATATGATGCTGCAGACCAGTCTCATTCGGTGTCTGTGCGTGGTACACATATGTGTAATGAAAGATAGCCAGCAACTTGTTTTATTCCGATACTCACTCAAAATTATCCCGGGAAGGAAGGTACTAGCGGGCGAATCCAGCATATTCATACATTTATTCTTGTAGATGAGTGGATTCGAAACCCATAGCTAACGGTCACCACATGGTCCTATAAGGGACTATTCACCAGCGGCATTTCAAGAAAATTGCCCTCTGCACATTCGTGCAAATGCCTCTACATCCCGCACGGTATTCAAGTGAAAGCTGGTGGCATCGTAAAGCGGGGAAAGATTGTACAGATCGATCTGGAGGCATGTATTCCTGGTATTCAGGGGATGCGTAACAATCTCGGTTTGGCTTTGGAGCGGGAGCAGGCCGTGTTGAAATAATGCTCTGTGGACGATTGGGTGCTGAACGTCAGCAACCAAGGTTGCAGAAAGTTCGCTTAAGCCATTAATGGCGAAGATGGCTGCCAACCGCGTCGATACCAGGTATTAAATGCCTGACGCTTGGAAGCAGCTGAGACAGATGCGTAGTGTGTATTGGTGCGCGTCTGTCGCGGTGAAGTCATGTTGGGTACCCTCTTAGCTTTCTTGAGCGACATACGGGCGCCCATAGTCTTGCAAACAATTCTTTAACATTGTTGGTCGATTTTAAATCAGCGGGATCAAAAGCCTCCTCATTCACGACGACACCCCTCGAGTTATACAGCACAGCAGTCCTGCCAAACTCGTCCAATTTACCGCCAGGGTCTTTGAGGTAGCCTTTGACATTCCATTGGTCCTTGTTAGCCCTGTCCCTGTCGACGACCTTGATTGAGGTGAGGGCCAACGTCGGCTGAGCTGCCGTGAGGGCGAAGGTGATAACGATTGCGAGAAGAGGAAAAGTGCGACGAATAGATTCCCGTAAGGGAGGCTTCTTTACTCTCATGGCATGAGGTGTAGGTGGGTGCTTTGACTGATTCTTGGGATGTCTGTCGGTTAAAGAAAATCTTCAACGTCTTGTGAGTAAGCACAACCGGGGATCAGGAAGCTTTATGCGGCAGATTCAAAGGCTTATATCATTCCGTGTGTGAGATGTCTTGCGAGCGGATAGATGTGGTGTGCGTGGGGGCGATAATATGCGTTGTGCATGCATTCCTGACTTGCACGGGAGGGAGGTGGAGGTGATGAAGATGAGAAATGAAAAGATGAGACTGGGGAAGGGAGCTCCATTGTTTAATAGTTGCATTATGTTTGGTCGAAATATCGTTGTCTAGCTCATATGATCGCAACTCTTCAGGACTCCCACAAAGAAATACCATAAATTAGCGGAGTAATACCGCCCCGCCGGGCGAGGAAGGTGGAAGATAGAAGAGGAATGAAAAACAAAATTAAAAGTAGAACAACGGAGATAAGGGAAAAGAGAAGGGCAGAGAGAAGGATGGGGAAGAGAAGAGGAGGAGGAGCAATGGAGGGTACTGAACATGTCCGGGCCTCTCTTTTCATAAAGCCACATAAATGGTGCCCCCACACGTTATGTTGACAAGTAGAAGACATTGCAACTACCTTAATAAATATATTAACATCTTGTGAGTACCAAAATAGCCCCCCCCCCCAGGGTCACGGTGCACATACCGGCATCAGGTCACTGCCATTTCTGTGGGACGATGACGCCAAGCTGGTACTGATGAGAGAGGCGGGGAGGTGAAGGAGGTGTAGGAGAGGGAGGCAAAAAAGGTGGAGGAGGTGAAGGGGGAGGGAGGCAGAGTAGGGGAGGTAGAAGAGGAAGGGGGGAGGAGGGAGAGGCGAAGGAGGAGAAGGGATCTGGAGGAGGGGAAGGGGGAGGGAGGTGGATGAAGTCGATGGGGGGGGTAATAGTTCTCTTCCGCGCTTTCCAAACTAAAAACCTTGTACTTTGAACACGCACTCCTTCCCGTACAAAGAGATTCGCAGGAGAACTCCTTCTCTCCCCCTCTACCTCCATCCCCCTCCACCTCCTCCCCCTCCTCCTCCTCCCCCTCGTTCTCCTCCGCATCCCTCCATCTCTGCATCCCTCCTACTCTGCCTCCCACCTCTTCATTCTTAACTTCCACGTCCCTCCACCTCTACCTTCTTCACCTCCACCTCCTTCACCTTCGTCTACACCTCCTCCTCCTCCTCCTCCTCTACCTTCCCCGCCACCTCTATCCCCTGCCCCTTCTCCACCTCCCCTCCTTCACTTCCCTCTCCTCCACCTCTTCCAACGCAAACCTCCTTCATCTCCCCCTCCTCCCCCCCTCCACCTCCCCATCACGCACCTCCATCCCCCTTTACCTCCTTCACCTCCACTTCCCTCCTCCACGACCTCCTTCACCGCCCCCTCCTCCTCCTCCTCCGCCTCCCTCCCTTTCCTCCCCCTCCGCCCCCTTTCCGCTTCCCTCCAACTCCTACTTCTCTATCCCCCCCGGCCCTCCACCACCTTCACCTCCACCTCCTTCACCTCCCCCTCCTTCACCTCCGCCTCCCTCAACCTCTCCCTCCTCCTCTTCTTCCTCCCTCCACCTCCACCTCCTTTACCTCCTTCTCCTCTGCCTCTCTCCCTCTACATCATTCACCTTCCCGTCCTCCGCCTACTTCTCCTTCAACCTCCATATCCTCAGAATTTTCCAAGTGGGAAACTTCGCCCAGTATTGCGTTTTAATTGTAAAATAATCAAATGCATCGCACTGTTGTAGACTTTTGGCGTACATATTGGCAGCCTCCAACGTGGAAAGGCAACCTTTGCTGTAAACACTTTGGTCCCGAAAAAGGAGGCCGTCTGATTGGCACCCTCTGGACACATGATGCTCCATCGATGATTAGAATCATTCAGTGTGCATTGTGAAAATAGAGTATTCAGGCCGATGATACATGATAAAAAGTTCACTTTCCCGCCATTAGCTCAAGCGACTGGCACATATGGAACGATCGTAGCTCCTATTTATTCTGTCACTCGCCCCCGATCTCTATCTTACGGACAACGTCGTGGTTCCATTCACTGTTACGATGGATTGAGTGTCATAATCTTCCGAGGAGCCAAGAGGCCGTAGTTAGCTATGATGTACAATTGTAGAGCCTACGTAAATGTCACAATGCATGGCTGTAAATGTGCGACTGCTTGGAAAGGGACCACATAATATGAACCGGCAGGTACATTTAGAATAGATGCAACGTCAACAAACCATTGGATGTCGTATCGGAGATGAGTGTACTGCTGGATTCGTGACTTGGCATGCCATTGAGGATTGCCGGAGTATATGGGACTCTTCGCAGAGTCTATTTTGGACAGACTTAGAACCTAATCAGACGACACTTGCTGTTTAAGGATCCATACGTTCAAGTCATGCAGACGCCTAACACCCGTAATATTGGGCTACGCGGTAGTTTGGAGCGTCCCAGTAAGAGAGGATGCCGTCAATGGAGGAAATTTCAACTCAATGCTGTCCAAGTCTCATTACCGCTCCTCTGGATGTCGTTCAAGGACGAAGAAATCCTGAATGTACTTGGACGACATCCTCGAGAACTAGACCATGACATTCCCGGTCAATTCTGATGAGCACAAATCATGCCCTAGCCCAAGCTGCCGAGCTAAGAGCAGGGCCATCCATAAGGGCAAGACACGGTAATAGCAGCTTTATTAAGCGCAGATTTTTGCAGGAGAAGAAACATGGCTCTTATCGTCGGTGGTAATCTATTTTCGGGAAGGAGAACACACGACTAACATATGGACGCTCAATAAGGGACACGGACCTGTGTATAACTATTCGTATACTTGTATACCTGCATATTATCGATAAGACGCATCGTGATCTCAACATGATTTTGGAGGCTATTATGATAAGCCATATATAGTAGTTTAATGAAGTGGTGTGATGGTGAGAGGCAATATGATGCAGCATTGAGTTCGACGCGTCGAACGTCGACGCGTCGAACATGACGTTGACGTTGACGTTGACGCGTCGACGTCGAGCACCTAACGTCGACGTCTAATGACGTTGGGAGTCTCTAGGCTTCTAGAGGCCAGTACGACGACTGATTGCTGACAAATGACACACACACGCACACTTACAGCATGTCTGACATGTCCTCAGACGAAGAAGGCGTTGCTGCCGCGTCCACCACCAGCAGCTTGGCAGGGTCTGCTCGGGAGGCAGATGCGCGTGAGCGGGGCAAGCGCGCCAAAGACCTCGACATCTACCCCACGGCACCACGGCAAGACAAGGAGAAATCCTTCGTGTGGCGTTCCGTCCACATCTAGACCATGATCAAGAAGGTAAAGGCAGCTGTGAAGGCCGTCCGTCAAAGCCACTCCCAGACAGCTTATCTCAGGGAGGCACGAGTGGCAGCAGGCGTTTTCGACCACCAGCTTGTCCAAGCTAACGCCACACGTTGGAGCTCTCTCGCGAATGCTTGTGATCGCTTGCTGGAGCAGCGGCCCGCCCTCGAGTCGGCGTACGCGATCTCCTTGCCGTGCTTGACCCCTTTCGGAAGTTCACCACGGTTCTTCAGGCGGACTTTGGCACAGCTGGGAAGGTGGTGCCTGCCATCTTCAAGCTACAGGCGCTCGTGACTGCTGACAAGGTGAAAGTAGTCACGCCTAGGTCTGGGCCGAACCATCCCGGGTCGTCGGGCGAGGTGCTCGCCACGGACCTCCACCCCGCCGTTCAGGAAGTCCGCCAGCATATGGCTCAAGACATGGCGACGCGCTTCCATTGGGACATTCTGCGGGACACCTTTGCAATCGCCTCCCTGCTCGACCCCCGTTTCAAAAAGCTCATCGATTACCATGTACCCGAGCACCTCGTCAAGGATGCATGGGGGCTGCTTCGCCTAGAACTGGACAAGGCCACTACGACGCTCAAGGATGAGGGCATGTACACCGACAGGGCGGAGCAGGGCGCAGGGGGCGACATCGTCGTGGACAGCCGGGACCCTTTCGCCGCAGAGAACACGGCCTCCAGGACGTCGGCAGTTTCTGCCGGTGACGCCCTTGGCAACGGTGCGGACGGTGTCCCTCGCTCCGTTTTGGGCACTGCAAGGGAGCAGCTTCTTAACCTTTCCGAGGTGTACCAGGAGTTGGCCGATTACATCCGCATGCCAGTCGAGCCTTCTAGCACCTGCCCACTGGACTGGTGGCGGTGCAACAAGCGGTTCTTTCCCGCCCTGGCGAAGCTTGCTCGGCAGTATCTGTGCGTGCCCGCAACCTCTGCCGGGGTGGAGCGGTTCTTTTCCGCTGCAGGCCTGACGATCAGCAACCTTCGGACGCGCCTCAGCAGCAAGACTGTCGAGATGATTCTATTCCTGCGGCTGAATTGGGACAACTCGCTGTACACGGTGGAGCTTGGGGGCGCAGATCTCGAGGAGGTCACCCGAGCGGAAGAAGGGGGGGGAGGGGGGGAAGGCGACGCGATGACAGATGCTGCGGACGAAGGGGAGGAGGGGGGAGATCTTCTGGATGACGATGAAGAAGGCGCCGCTCTTCAACCCATGGGCTTCGGGGAGGACGATGACTTCGCTTGGCTCAATGAGGACCTCTTCTACGTCGACTTTGATATCGAAAGCTAAGCGCGTCATCTTTCGTCATCATTTATTTGTCAGAGATATTTACACTTAAAGAAACGAGGGGTTATGGAGGGATTGGGGCTTCAAATCTACGAAAAGAAATAAAAAAAAATGAAGAACAACCTGAGTGCTCTCGATCTTCTCACGGTCGCAGACATGTATCATCATATTATGATGATACATGTCTGCAAAAAAACTTGGACATTTTGTTCGCGCAACCGGCGAATCCGTGCCGTGGGTTAGTTGTGCTAGCTGACGATCAACCATAAGTTGTAGATGTCTCAACTTTCTCACAACTATGACAACTATTAGTCGTGCACAATCGCAGGACGGGATAACTGACAACCAACTAAGTAGTTGCGGTAGTTGTCCAACGTGTTGTTAGAACCATAATTTGAAGGGCTAACGATTCTGTCTAGCTTAGTACTTGACCAAACGATGTAAAAAGAACTAAGTCCGATAAGGTGTTGTCCTTGTTTAGAAGGTCCTCGACATTAACAACAAGAGACAAAATTCGACTTGGACCACTCATAGCCAAAAACTAAGCACTTGCGCTTCATCTTAACTTAGTTCGCTCAAGGGGTGGGGTTGGGGTCCCCCTAAGCCTCTCTCGATATAACCTATAGTTAAGAGTTAGTCCGCACGCGGCGCGAACGCGCTCTAACTTTGTCATGCGCACGACTTTTATGTTTCTTTACTTGGGAAACTCCTAATTTCTATATGAATCTATATACTTGGTCCGTGTCATGACGAGAAAATCTAGATCCCAATCTATTTCGGGAAAGTTACAGGTATTTCTCAAATGTTCATTGCATTCTTCCTGGGAGAAGACAACCTTGTATTCATCTTGAAAGTTTTTCAGGAAAATACGTGGTCGAGTGATATCTTCATTTATTGATTGGCAGTAATCTGCTCCCCCTGCCACAATCTTGACTTCACCGTGCAAAACCAAGGTACGGCTTGCTTTGGCTTGTCCCCAGAGCTCGCCTTGCGCTGGTATAAGCTTACCTTGGAATGTAGGGCTTAGGGCTCCGACCCGTATATCAGGTAGGTCATCAAAGGCCTTTGCCAGCGGTGGTTGATCATTTAGTGTACGACCGGTTTTGAAGAGTTCCTCTTTCCAGCGTTCCCACAATACATCAATAATCGGACGCTTTGCCCAAGCCATCACGCCGTTATCGAAAGCGGGTAGGATGCCTGCAGATACGCCCAGAAAGTCATAATACTGCAGGAGCTGAAAAACCTGCGATATATTACCACAAACAGTCCGGTCACTATCCAGCTGCAATGTATAAAAATAGGGACTTTTGGATAAATATAGCGCACGTGTCCACCACTGCCGTCCATGTGCATCCTGTGGGCTCTCAATAATATCAGCATCTGCGATTGGGATGACATGGTCGACTCCCCAGGTATCTCTGACGTCATCTAGAGATAAGGGAACATTGGTTGCGACAGTCACATTAATGCATGGATTATATCGTCGAACACTATCGATGCTATCGCGTGCACGCATCAAGATACGCTTGGCATGCTTATGATCTTTATGGTAGGCAAAGTACAAAACCCCTTTGTCGGGCTCTGTTACGCAGTATAGCTTCTCAGATGTTCTGACCATACGTTCGCTGCTAGGAAATGAGTACCAGGGAAGAGATATCAAAGTACCGCATGATAAAATGATGACAAGTGTGGTCAAGCCATTCAGACGGTGAAAGCGGGGATCTTTCCCCATTATATGCTTGAGAATATTACACAGTGTTTTGTATCTTCCCTATGCAAAGAACCTACTCATATGCTAATGTGATTTACTGGTTTATTTTTGTCCTCGATTACAGAAGTAAAGCTTCGAAAAATCACATTGCATTGCAATTGGAAACCGCGAAACCGTCTACGGAATATACAGAAAGTTGTGTACGTTAATGTGCCCTTTTTATTATTTGGGGGGTTTAATCACCTTCACGTGCTTTGCCACCGACATGATGGCATCTCTTTCTCTCTTGACGTTAGCACCACAACAAGCTAGTCCCGCATGACGGGGTAGCTGCCGGCATCAGGCTACTGGCGCTTTCGCGGAATGGTGACGCCATCCGGCTTTGAACAAGCCACTTCTTTGGCTGCCGGTCATGTGTTAAATGATCCGATCAAGACCAGAAGCGCGTGAGTAGAAGTCCTGGTATGTTGCCGTTCTTTGGATGTTCTATGTTACATTTTCGATGTTCTGTCTTGAAATGAGTCAAATAGCTCCTTCTAGCCATGGAACATAGTAAGCGGGTCGCGACGCCATGATTTTGATGCTCTATGGTGAATTTTGCTCGTTTTGTGACAAAAAAAGAGTCCTAGCACGAAAATCCCGTAGCACGTTCAAATGTGTTCGTAAGCATATGCGTATTTGGTATCTCTTGATTTTAATGTTGTATGTTCTATGTCATACGTAGATTTTTCTGAAAAAGTAAAAAAAGTAAATTGTAAAACCTTATAATAGGTTGAAATCTTTTCCTCCATATTGTCCGCTCCAATATTAAAAAACATGCTCGAACCCCGAATTCTCGATCCCCGATATAGTTATCGATATACCGGGCTCGGGTCATACATTTTTGAACTAGTTCGACCATTTCCTGGAAGCCAAAGAGAAGGCGGTCAGCTCGAACCTCTTAGTGAGAGGATCGGGAAAAAAACAAAAAACATAAAGCTCTTGATTTTCCTGTTTTCAAATTTTTCTGCGCAGAGAGTGAGTAATTAAGTCGCATCTTCCATTTAGGGGTCCCTAATATCAGTCCCTAGGAATATCCCCTCCACCCGACCTATTCTCCCCAAACACTCTCCACCGGCTTAACCCGGCTAGAAGTACGGACTATCCGATCTATCCGGCAAGAGAAAACTAGCCAGCGCTAATCCTTGCTTGTACCGAAGGGCTTTGCACAATGTTTCCCCAAGCCTTCCCCACGATTGTCACGATAATGCCCTTCGAATTCCCTAGAATGTAAAAAATTACCTGAAATATGACTCATGCATTTCTTGCACGGCATATCACTTAAGAAACACATTTAAGGTATGCGCCGACATAGGAAACACCATTTCCTCTTTTTGGTGCTGTTAATTGGAGCCTGTGGCCTTCATTGCATTCTGGTATTTGAGCGACAGATACGCGACGATTGGAGCTACAAAGCTCCCCCAGCACACAAGGAAAGACATTCCTTGTACTTCGCTTCATCAGACATGTACGTGCATTTGATCTTAAGAGACAATTTCGATGAGGAATGTTATATTACCCGTGATTGTCTCTTCGAACAGGCATATAGATGAGACTTTGCAGGCATGTTCAGAATATGAGCCGCAATCCACACAAAATTTAATTGCGTGGACAGATAAGTCATGGAAAGAACTCGTTTGCCCCGGCCCTGATGTTATACCATCGCGACTTCTATGTAGCACTTATCAATGTAAGTAAGGCACATCACAGGTTAACTTGATCCATGTCGTTCAGGAACCCCATACAATAAAGACAGCGACCCAGTAGAGACTTTGATCACTATTTTGGCAGGAGTATCGACTCGAGGAGTGTCTTGGACCTCTCCTACGGAGCTCGCACCATTTCGGGTAAGTTCTTTGTCCTATATTTTGAACTAGACGTGATCCTTGATTCTCATTGCTGATTATCGAAGCATTTGCTTCCATCGATTGTAAGGACTGTGGAATGCGGATTTCGCTACGAGGTGATCCTGGGTTACGATAGCGGTGATGAATTTTACGACACTCCATTAGGCCAGGAGGTGACTTTCAGATGGTTCCAGGTATTTATAAATATGCATTTTCCCTTGGTCCCTTCAATCTGTTTTTTCTCACATTGTCTTAACCCTAACAGACACATGTGCAAAACATCCTAGCAAATGCGAACATCAATATTATGCTTGTTTTGAAGAAAGTAGAAAACAAAATCCAGAAGCCAGGTCCGGTATTCAACGATATAGCTCGCATGGCCTACAGCCGGGGCGCTGACTACCTTTATCGCGTAAATGACGACTCGGAATTCCTCAGCCCTTGGGCTTACAAGTTCGTAAGAACTCTTCAAGGGATGGGCAGCCCATATGGTGTCGTTGGACCATGGTGTAACCAGAGTAATACAAAGATATTGAACCATGACTTTACACATCGTACCCATATGGACATTTTTGAAGATTATTACCCCCCTCTCCTTACAGACTGGTATCTGGACGATTGGATATCTATGGTATACGGCAGCACCAGGACGAGACAATTTGAGAATATTGAGATACTTCATCACACTGGAAACCAAAATGTACGGTATACGGTTGACTACTATCGACGGAAGTATTTGGAAGATCTTGTTGTAAAAGGAAAGGGCAAGATACTAGAGTATATGGTGATGCATAATGTACCAAATGATGAAATCGAGGCGTTCGATGCATCTCGCTTCAAAAACTTCACCATTAAACTGGTCAAGTGAGTGGGATGTAGTAAGAACAAAATAGCCTTGTTAAATTGCCTTGATAAGCCATGGATGACATAGAGTATGCGAACTTTCCTTCATTGGTTTTGAGGATTTTAGAAGAAAAGGGTAGTGGGTCTGTGGAAATCGAGTAACTCTTGATGGCCTTGTCAGGAGGGTTCATGTGGACTCAATTTCCCATCACGCTCTTGGGTCCCAGCCATGCACTTTTTCTTTATCATGCATGTTTCGATCCATTACATGCTTTCTGCTCTCTCTGGCGCAATAGAACACCTTAGAGAATGCTCATTTTTGATCAACGATTTGCTTAGAATTCCGGAGGGGTGCCTGATAATTGCCGATGGTTATGATATTCGAAGCTTTTATTTCATTTCTTCTCACTCTGTGATGATGGTATGCATGTAAAACTTGAAACATTTGGAGCGCTGAGGAACTTTCTGTCTCAAGAGCCCTCTCTCGAGGTTTCCCGCAGGAAATGCGCCTGAAAAATGAGCTGATGGAGAAATTCGCGAAAACCTACTTTCAATGTTTGTTGACATTTTCCGTCTTTCTTGCCTCACAAATAAAGCGGGAGTATAGGAATGCTCAGAAGGCGTTTCTGTCACACGGGCCTTCTCTGGAGGCTTCGCGCCACACGTTGGATGACTACCAATATTCCATAGTCAGTCGCTAAACCTCCTGTCTTGCGATTGTGCATGACTATTTGTCGTTACAATCGTCCACTCCAACGATTATGCACGACTATGGCGATTTAAACGACTCTCACGACAATGACGACTCCCACTGACTACACAGAAACTATACAGAGAGTTATGTAAGGTTTTTGCTCTTTTCACTTTTTTGGGGTTTCAATCACCATTACGAGCCTTGCTACCGGCATAGTGACATCACCTTCTATCATATTTTGAGCACCAAAATAACCCCGCCCCGCATGACGGGGTAGATGCCAGCATCAGGCCAGTGGTGTTTTCGCGGGACAAAATGTCTCTGATCATATCTGTGGGACTATCTGATCGTATCTGTGGGATATTCAGACTTACTTGAGGTGAAAGGGAAAAAAAGAAATTTTGTGTTGCTTTGCGACTGACCTTCGGTCTGCATGAGAGCAAAGTCAAACTCACAAAGGAAAGAAGGAAAGAACTAAAGTTTCATTACACACAATGGTTCACGTACGGTAAACCAGCGAAAATCAATTTACGTAGTATTTCTCTCCCAGTTACATCTGTATTCCTTTTTCCTTTTTTGTTTTCTCACTGTCGGAGATCCCTCCCTCTTTGAATGCGTCACATGTGCTTACGCATCACCATCATCGTCATCATCATTATCATCATAACCGTCGTCAATCTCATCGTCATCTACACCATCGTTGCCACGATTATTAGTCGTGTATAGTCGTAGGCCGACGAAGAATATGAACGTCGCTTGCAGAAAATATGCACTACTACGACGATTACTAGTCATCGCCTGATGGAAATCATGCACGACTTCGACTAATCACATGACTATCGACGACCATTGACGATTGTCGTACTAGTCAGTCGTTCGGGCCATTTTTGCAGAATAATCGTCCAATGTGTGCTTCGAGCACAATATGAGCACGAAGATTAAAAATCACCCAATGTCTACCATTTTCGGTTATTTCTCTACCTCGTCCTATTTCTTGCCCAAGTTTTCTGATGTTAAAGTACTTTTCTTCGTCTCGCATGATTGGTTCCAGATCTGTGCCGAAGGTCATTAATCGCCATTTCGATCATGAGCTGTCCTCTGCATAAGGAATTCAAACTGGTTTTGTCATTTTCCACCCTTCCAACCTCACCAAAATTCTAAACTAAAATACAAAATAATTGCCATCGATTGCATCCCTAGGTGTGCCATTGCCCTATTTGACGATTCCTGTCAACCAGTGTCTCGGACCACTGGGAGGCTTTGGCAGAGGAGTTCTCCCGAAAAAACGACAAACATCCCACCGAACGGAAGATGTGCAAGGTCCGGGTGAATTCGTTGTGTGAAAGGTCCCGTACTGCTTTGTCAAGGGCCTCGAGGTTGCCTCGGTGCGGCATGGAAATCTCGTCAATGAGGATGAGGCTAGTGGCGAAGAATATGCGACCCTTGTCATTGTTGGGCGTCTTATCGCACGGTTGCCCGGTGGCCATGTCCCGTGGGGGCTTGCACCTGTAGTGGAATATAGCCCCGCTCTCCATAAGCAACACTGATGCCTGAGGCGGCCATGGCAAGAGTGACCTGGTTCAGGAGCTCTTGGTTTAAGTTACGTCTTGTCACACAGTCCTGGGCTGTAGATTGAAGACACTCTTGATGCGGAGCGAGCCTGCCCAAAACGTCGGCTGCTCGTGGCTTGCAAATATCGATCAATACTTTAGATTTGTTGAGATCTGTTGATTTCTTGAGTTTTAAGTCCTAATTCGATTTCGCGATCCAACCCTTTTGATCAGGGGGCATATATCGAAGGAGTACTCGTATTAGGATACTACGATACTTTGAAGAGAAATTTACTTTGTAATGGTCCGCAAATTGGGTGAGAAATGACGTCATGACAGAAACGCGCAATCTAAGCCTTTCGATGATTTTTCACCAAGTGTTGTGTTTGCCACCCCATTGCTCCACAGGTCCTAACATTATTCGAACCACATTGACCAATGTCAGCTGTAATTTCACACCATAAATATAAATGCAGATTTGACGAATCCACTTTTAAAATTGTTTTTATTTTCAAAGAAACACTGACCCCCCAATCTCGTTATGCAAAATTGTCTGAAACTGAAACATTTAAAGGTCATATTATATGACCTTTAAATGTTTCAAGAATTAAATAATATGACTCATATTATTTAATTCTTCCCTTCACTTCCATCCTGAGAATCCCCCACAGAATATTCGAAACTGAACGAGATCGACTATATTCTATTTGGAGTCCAGATACGTTGGGCTATGCAATATTTGCATTATCTGCAATATTTGCATGTATATTATATAAATCAAAATTCATGTGTCATTAGATGATGGCAAAGTACTCTCATACTGAGCATTTTGACTATTTATGCAGTATAGAAACCTGGTAAGATTCATCTTCATCCTAGTTGTCAAACTCACGCTGATGACAAACTCGTAACAATTCTAAACTAGTGATGGCTTCGAGGCGAGCATGGCGTCGTCGATATCCCCAATACCAAGTCCTCAAGATACCAGTATTATGCACTGTTATTACGGTGGCGACTTTTTTTTTCTGCAATTTCAGCTTTTCAATATCATTTCAAAATAGGATCGGTAGTGAGCTATCTCCATTGTCCAAATTGCGTTTAGATTTCACGTACACAGATCAGGTCTTGAATGCATGCAAAGATATTGACCCGTGTATTACTATTCATGTATTTGGATATTGTCGACTTGATGCGACACGAAATTTGCTCAAAATGCTTTCCGAAGCCAATTATTCAACTTATTTCCATGCAATCCCCTTGATAATTCATTTGGACCGTCCTATCGAGGAAGGAATCACTGAAAAAGTGTTACAAGATACTGAGACCATAGTTGATCACGTAAAAGACATGTCGTGGCCACACGGGCCAAAAATCCTTGACTTGAAACGCCATCACCACGGTCTTAAGCGCTCTTGGTTATCTGCCTGGCCCTATCCTCGATCTAACGATATTATGATTGCTTTTGAGGACGATATGGTGTTGTCGCCAGAATACTTTGTCTGGCTCATGAAGGTCTTCGAAGAGTACAAGTTGTGGAAAGCTCCGACTCGGGATCCTCTCTTGCTTGGTATATCTCTAGCTCCAGTGCTTATAGATGAGGTTGGGGATCCGCCTCATAAATGGGAACCATATGAGGAAATGCCACCTGAAAGGTACCCACTATATCTTCATGGGTTGCCTTCTTCTTGGGGCGCTGTTTATTTTGGAAACCAATGGAAAGAATTCCTACGATTTGTAGATGTACGTGGTCGGTCACCATTTTTTTCCAATGTCGATGACAGCAACAGAAAAAAAGGGGAAAGTGACGACCGGCAGGATGACCCAAATCTATGGCTTCCTCAGAGTAAGACAAACTTGTGGCGCAATTCCTGGAAACGCTTCATGATTGATTTTGCATACGGGCGCGGATGCTACATGCTGCACCCAAATATGGGGCCATCTCTAGGGCTTGCTACTTCAACATTCCTCGCGGGCGAGCATTTCGGTGACGGGTCATTAAAAAACCCGCGGCAAGGGACGTTGGTCAATAGGACCCAACTTCGCCTAGAGCTGCCCTTTCCTCCCTATATGGATTTACCACTAGTAGACATATACAGTAGAGCCATTGACAGCATTATCATGGCCCAGAAAGGTGATAGATTCGTCAGACGCATATCGGCCTTGAGTCCTTCCCACAGTGTGCTAGCTTCGCTGTGGAGTCGTCCCTGTGTACTGGATCAAAAACATGCACCTACACAAAAATTCCCCCTGGGCGGCCAGTCTAAGATGCTTCTGGTCATTCCTGAGGGCAATATTCATCAACAAATGCTGACTCTTACTTGTGGATCAATAATAGCAACAACACTGGAACGTTCACTGGTAATGCCGCCCGTACAAGTGCATGGGTTGAATCATAGCGACCCGAAAGGCGGCCGTTGGACGCCTTTGGCATCCTTAATTGATCCAGTACAGCTTCAAGCAATATTTACCACACTTGATATTGTGTACCTAAGTATGAATGACTTGTTTCAGTGGGATCCAGCTCGCATTTCAGTCTTCGATTCAAGAATCGAAAATGAGAATGTATTTATTTCTTCCGCTGGTTGGGGAGACGTCCCCCGATTTCTCTGGAACTCCACAAGTCGACATATGCCCCCTCTTTGGAACGAAAGGCATGTATATGCGGCATTTGGAACATGTTCAGATGATATGCTGGTGCTTTCTAAACTGCCTGTATCTTTGATCACAGAGTTGAAGAAATCAGAGACCTTCGATCGCATCAATCGAGCGCTGATGACTTTAACAGATCAGTTGCCTTGAGCACTTGAGATCCGGAAAATATGTATGTCTTTGACAAGAACCGCCGACTGACTTGACTGAACCATGCTTCTACCAATGTGTGATGAAACATTTTATAAACAACTTCATGAATTTCAATGATACCTTACCTCCGTCGGATGATAGACACAATTGTGCAGCACTCAAGGCGCTATACAACCTTAAAGCCCATGAGTTTCTGGGATGACGATCTAAAGATTTCATAGTGAAACCACGTACCGCTTGTAGCACGGATGGAAGTATAAATATACTCAGTGCGCCGTACAATGGCCTCCCCCGAAAAAATGCCCTTCATCCATCTGCATATTATGTAAGGCTTCCTCCCATTATTTTTGCCTTGCTTTATCCTTCTGCATCCAAAATATGGCCTTCAAGCGGCGTGTGAGCTTCGTTCTCGATATATGTCCATATATCGAGAACGAAATTACCTCATCGTGCTCCGCACTTTTGTGTACGAAGTCACCGGAAACATTCACCGCCTTAATAAATTATATCTATAGCAACCGTTTACCTGTCAGGTTTGCTGGCAAATGTTGTTATACAATACAAATTGACAAATAAACTCGTGCTTAGAAGGATCTAAACGCTCAAGATCAGCACTCGTACGAATGAGGGGGGGGGACGCTCAGGAGACGTTCCTGTCTCACGGGCCTTTTCTCGACCTCACGCACAAATTGAACCACAAAATGACCCTGATGACGAAAAATCCGCCTATACCTTGCAGGTTCGGGTGTTTCTCCACGTTTTTCAATTTCTTGCCCGCGTTTATGGAGCGATAATTCTGATGTTCAAGTACTTTTTTTCGTCTCGCCGGTTCGATTCAAGATCTGTGCTGAGCGTCATTTATCGGTATTTTGATCATGAGCTGTCTCCCGCGCTCATCATCAATCATCATCTTCTCCTTCTCCACTGGGGGTCCTGAAGACCGCGCAAGACCGGGGGAATTGCTTGGGAAATCCGCGAACACATGACGCCTGCAACCTCAAACAACATTGCCGCTCTCGCAAACGCAAGGAGCAGGGGAAATGCAAGCGGCTGGCAGCAGATTGAGAAGCATGCAGAGATGACCTACGGGCGGCGGGGGTCAAGCACAAAAGGGTCGAGTACAATGCTGCCGCCCTCCCCTCGGGCCATGAGGTCGAGAAAAAGAGCAAGGGTAGAGAGGGATATACGACAATACGACGAGGCGGAGGTGCAAGTGGGCGACAAAGAATAGGAGGGGGAGTTAACACAACTTTCAGAGGAGGACATCCGTGATATACATTGGAGAAATGGTGCGCCCTCGAGTTTTTGCGGATGCTTTGGAAGCCTTGGTACCGCAGGCGGACGAGACTCTCAATGAGAGGTGGGAATCAAAACTTCAAGAAAAGAAGGGAATGAAGTCTGGATGAAGGAGCAGCGTCCTCCACCAGCATTGCGGCGGGAAGGGGGGATGTCTCTGCGGACCATTGCGTGGATGGGAAGTGTCGGAGCGTCCATCCCTTTATGGGGCAGAACGACGGGATGACTGCGGTCAAGCAGCTGGGGGAGCTCACCATGTGCAGGAAGAATACGGACGGCATGCGCTCCTGGGCCTGCTACGACAGGACGTGCCCGGAATGCAAGGACAAGTGTACATGAGGGGCTGCCCTGTCCAGCACAGCGAGAGCAGGATCAGGAAGAAGGGTAACCACCTCGGTACTTCCCAGGATGTTTTCAATTGTCCGGTCAAGCACAAATAGTACCACGACAGCGAGGAGTGGGAGGCGGAGACGGGCATCCAGCTGAAGGCGAATTCCCGCACCTTCGTATTTGTGGAGTTGGTGGGTGTGGACAAGGATGTGGTGAGGGATATGGCGGGGATCAAGTCTCATCATAGCTTTGTGACGTGCGGTGGGTACGTTTTGATATTTCCCACCTCCTGCACGTGCCAGCGTTGCAGAAACATGGAATATGATAAGTGCGAGCTTGTGGCGTCGGACTTACCATAGAGGAGGGAAACGAATAGTGGACAGACCTGCAGAAATTCGTTCCTGCTATCCAGGAAAAGCGCATCACCTTTGGCTCCACCTTCGAGCGGGGGTGGGCTATGACGGCCAAATTGGGTGGAAACAAATTTTTCAAGTAATGATCTTGTTTGTGCAAAGGCGATCGAGACGTCAATGGCACGCGAGAAATCTATTTTTGAAGAATTGTTGAGGGAGATCTGGAAGTGGTGTAGCATTCCGTGTTGCCTTCGGGGCATACCCCCCCTGCTATCCATTCCTTAGGGGCTTTCGGAGGCCAACACCCATCAGGGATGAATAAAAAGGAAGAACGACTGAATTTTGGACTGGGTGAGAGAAGTGTTTTTCCCCTTTGCCTCTGAATATCCCCCCCTCTTCAACAATGGCACGGTTCATTATATATTTGGGCCGCACCGCTTATGTTTCATATCCAAATAATCCCCAGCCTTGCTGCACCGCTTCACATCGCCTGCCATGGTCTCTTACGGAGCCTATTGAATCTCTGGGAGCAAGGTCGTACTCCTTAAGAAAAGACCTTACCCCCAGCAAGAGCAAGGCGGAGATCTGGCTCCTGTCGCGGCGGTCCGCGAAGGGGGCAAAGCCTCGAAGAGCCAGTAACCGAGAATTGGCCTCCCACATATCTTTACTTCCCTCACTCGTATATCATAAAATTTCTTTGAGCCACATCTGTCCTTCCATACATCGATGGAAAGAAATAGGCATTCATGCATAACTACGACGACTACAGGTCGTCCTGATGGACATGCACGGCTATGAATATTATATTCACATGACTACCGACGATTTTTGGCTACAATTATGCTAGACAGTCGTTCAGGCCATTCTTCCAGTACAACTCTGGAATGGGCTCGCCGAGACAAACTATGATATTGCATGAAGTAATACGCAGTGATGCGTAGCAGGAAGGTGATCAGCTGAAGGCGGTCTCGGACAACCTTAATTTTGTAAATCGGGCTTAAATAAACTCGATTCCGGCGCGAATCATGGAGGGATGGTCCCTGAAAGAGGAGATTGTCCTCAGCGCTTCGACCTTTTGCGTTTCATTTATTTTACAGAAATACGGATGCTATATCCCCTCACTTTGATATTCGGGGTTGCTATTTATTTAGGCATCTCGATGCCCATAGGGTCATCATTCTTTGTATGCGATGCACCAGGTCGTAACCAAATTGTCGTGCGTTCGTCCATACTCTTTAGCGCGCTCGATCAAAGTGTCTAATCCATTTTTTATAAAAATATCTTCTGCATCTGGTGGCCACTGAGTAACCTCTGAAAGCAGGCATTTGGGTCTGGAATAGTAAAACCGGCCGCGATGAGAAGGTTTCCAAGCTCCAAGGCTCCGAACATTTGGAATTCTAGGTTCACATCATCACGCTTCCACACCGTACTGCGAGGAGCCATTCCCGGAACAGTGACTGAAATTATGCCATGAGGCTTCAAAATTCTGTGTAATTGTCGAAGTTCACAAATGGGACATTCTGCATGCTCTAACACTGAAGTTGACAATATAAAATCCTGTGAGCTAGACAGGACCTCCGATGTGGTTTGCACTACGTTAAGTGCAAATTTTCTGGGTGAGCGTAATCTCGAGCTGCATCATTTAGCTCAATGCCCAGCTTCTCACGACATGGCATCGAGTGAAGAATGAAACCCGTAGAACATCCGAACTCGGCACAAGCCATGTCATGTGTGACATAGTCGCGCCAGTATCGTTTCTTATACATGGCACCAATTTTATTTAAAGGAAGCTAGCTGCCCAGTCCTATGTACGTCTCATTATAATACCGTTCGTGAACTGTCTTTTCAACTGCAATGGCTAATGCAGTCTTCGACTCCTTAGCGATTTCCGGGGACCGCGCGCCACCACGGATATTGCAATCATAAGAGTACAAATCAGAGCTGTCAAAGAAGGCCGAGCAAGTAGAATACCTTCCACTGGTAATTCCTTGTCCTCAGTGTCATACTGGTTGCTGCAGTTGAAAAGTGAGTGTATTGGGATTGAGCAATGACAAAATTAATTTTCTGCCATATTGGATGTGCTTCCAATAAGCAGGAGAGGAACACGGTGTATTCAGCAACATATTGGTGAAGACCAACTGAATCTCAAAGTTTAATAATAAGCCTAGAGTATCTAATTTATTAATCGATTTTTGTCTGTCTGTCTGTCGCGCACTTAAAACGATGATTTTCCGCGTTCTTCTCTTTCCACAAACCACCAACGCACATGCATGCTAAGCAATATACTTGAAGCAATATACAATGCAAAAGATTCTATGCAGTCTTTGTGACATCGTCCCGTGGTTTGTGTGCTTTTGAGCTTCCCGTCCCTCAATTTGGAGTGTTCCGCAGCCCGCGGGTCCACAAATCATCCACTCCCTCTCCAACTCCCCTCGGGTCACCTTCCTCTTCCTTCAACCCCTCACAAAGAAATAAGCATTATAACGGCCGCACATCCATTGCTGACCATGCACTGAGTGTAAAGCATTGCTCCCTTCTTTGCTCTTTTCCATGTTTATTGAGGGTGGGAGGGTGGCATTAATGATGACACATTCCAAATATGGGCGTTGGCGATAAGCCATCCCCCAGACCGCTCCCTCTTGCAACATGTGAGGGGTCGGAGGGGTATGTCCATATATCGAGAACGAAATTACCTCATCGTGCTCCGCCACTTTTTGTGTACGAAGTCACCGGAAACATTCACCGCCTTAATAAATTATATCTATAGCCAACCGTTACCTGTCAGGTTTGCTGGCAAATGTTGTTATACAATACAAATTGACAAATAAACTCGTGCTTAGAAGGATCTAAACGCTCAAGATCAGCACTCGTACGAATGAGGGGGGGGGAACGCTCAGGAGACGTTCCTGTCTCACGGGCCTTTTCTCGACCTCCACGCACAAATTGAACCACAAAATGACCCTGATGACGAAAAATCCGCCTATACCCTTGCAGGTTCGGGTGTTTCTCCACGTTTTTCAATTTTCTTGCCCGCGTTTATGGAGCGATAATTCTGATGTTCAAGTACTTTTTTTTCGTCTCGCCGGTTCGATTCAAGATCTGTGCTGAGCGTCATTTATCGGTATTTTGATCATGAGCTGTCTCCCGCGCTCATCATCAATCATCATCTTCTCCTTCTCCACTGGGGGTCCTGAAGACCGCGCAAGAACCGGGGGAATTGCTTGGGAAATCCGCGAACACATGACGCCTGCAACCTCAAACAACATTGCCGCTCTCGCAAACGCAAGGAGCAGGGGAAATGCAAGCGGCTGGCAAGCAGATTGAGAAGCATTGCAGAGATGACCTACGGGGCGGCGGGGTCAAGCACAAAAGGGTCGAGTACAATGCTGCCCCCCTCCCCTCGGGCCATGAGGTCGAGAAAAAGAGGCAAGGGTAGAGAGGGATATACGACAATACGACGAGGCGGAGGTTGGCAAGTGGGGCGACAAAGAATAGGAGGGGGAGTTTAACCACAACTTTCAGAGGAGGACATCCGTGATATACATTGGAGAAATGGTTGCGCCCTCGAGTTTTTGCGGATGCTTTGGAAGCCTTGGTACCGCAGGCGGACGAGACTCTCAATGAGAGGTGGGAATCAAAACTTCAAGAAAAGAAGGGAATGAAGTCTGGATGAAGGAGCAGCGTCCTCCACCAGCATTGCGGCGGGAAGGGGGGGGATGTCTCTGCGACCATTGCGTGGATGGGAAGTGTCGGAGCGTCCATCCCTTTATGGGGCAGAACGACGGGATGACTGCGGTCAAGCAGCTGGGGGGAGCTCACCATGTGCAGGAGAATACGGACGGCATGCGCTCCTGGGCCTGCTACGGACAGGACGTGCCCCGGAATGCAAGGACAAGTGTACATGAGGGGCTGCCCTGTCCAGCACAGCGAGAGCAGGATCAGGAAGAAGGGTAACCACCTCGGTACTTCCCAGGATTGTTTTCAATTGTCCGGTCAAGCACAAATAGTACCACGACAGCGAGGAGTGGGAGGCGGAGACGGGCATCCAGCTGAAGGCGAATTCCCGCACCTTCGTATTTGTGGAGTTGGTGGGTGTGGACAAGGATGTGGTGAGGGATATGGCGGGGATCAAGTCTCATCATAGCTTTGTGACGTGCGGTGGGTACGTTTTGATATTTCCCACCTCCTGCACGTGCCAGCGTTGCAGAAACATGGAATATGATAAGTGCGAGCTTGTGGCGTCGGACTTACCATAGAGGAGGGAAACGAATAGTGGACAGACCTGCAGAAATTCGTTCCTGCTATCCAGGAAAAGCGCATCACCTTTGGCTCCACCTTCGAGCGGGGGTGGGCTTGTGACGGCCAAATTCAAGGTGGACGATTGAATGCTGATGCTAGCGGACGTGGACCAGCGCAAAGCATATTCGGAGGACAAGCCCAAGAACTGGACATGCCGTGGTAGTTTCCGGCTGGCTCAAATCGCGGAGTTGACGAGGGCAGCGCGCATTGGGAGGTTGACGTCAAGGGCGAGAATGAGCGAGGGGAATTTCCTCGTTTATTATGCGCAAGAGCACAAGCAAGAGGAAGAGTGGGTCTTCAAGTCAGCTCTTATCTGCTATCGAGAGGGATAAGACATGTCTAAAACGTGGAAGGAGTGCTGGTTCTTGGGGATGAGAATAGCGCCTCAATGAGAGTTTCTCCGTTGTACTCCGCGCGTCATTGAAATCCCCGCAGACGTGGTCGAGGAGCCGAATGGAGTCGTTGTTGAGCTCTGGTAAAATGCATGAAGGGGGGACAGGACGTATTCCAACGGATGTGGAGGCGGAGGCGGAGTGGCATGGGGGCTACCTACAGTTGGAGGGAGTAGGAGTGCTCGTCCTTTTCCGACCTCGAGAAGAAGATCTGCAATCAATTGGAGGAGGACAGCATCCTGGTTCGCATCATATGCTTCACAAATACGCATGTTTTCCATCCAGGATAAGGACGGGGACACGTTGACAGAGTAGGCTGCAAATCAGGGAAGCGCGCACGGTAGCATTTGGGTCGTCGTCTCGGACCACTGGGTGGATTTGACAGAGATCCCCCCAAAGAACAACGACTTTTCCACCGAGCGGAATATGTGCAAGGTCCGGGAAAACACTCCGGATGGGTGGCTAACCTGCACAAAATACGTCGGCTTCTTGCGGCGCGTACGGCCACCGTGCAATGGCCTCAGTGACGGAGTCGAAGGTGTCGCGCTACAGTTTGTCCAGGTCAGGGAGAGCTTGAGCGACTTTGGTGGAAAGGGCGAGGCGATTGTACCCTAAATGGACGCGAAGGCATTCTGACATGTTGCCCCAAGCGGCAGGCCTTCACCGCCATTCATGCCCCCCGCCCAGCGTGCACAATAGACATGGCGGTGCTAGCCGGGGTGGAGAGTAGGGGGATGGTGTTCAGCTGTGTTGCAAGGGAAAGCGGGTCTGGGGGATGGCTTATCGCCAACGCCCATATTTGGAATGTGTCATCATTAATGCCCACCCTCCACCCTCAATAAACATGGAAAGAGCCTAAGAAGGGAGCAATGCTTTACACTCAGTGCATGGTCAGCAAATGGATGTGCGGCCGTTATAATGCTTATTTCTTTTGTGAGGGTTGAAGGAAGGAGGAAGGTGACCCGAGGGGAGTGGAGAAGGAGTGATGATTTGTGGACCCGCGGGCTGCGGAACACTCCAAATTGAGGGACGGGAAGCTCAAAAGCACACAAACCACGGGACGATGTCACAAAGACTGCATAGAATCTTTTGCATTGTATATTGCTTCAAGTATATTGCTTAGCATGCATGTGCGTTGGTGGTTTGTGGAAAGAGAAGAACGCGGAAAATCATCGTTTTAAGTGCGCGACAGACAGACAAACAGACAGACAAAAATTCCTCAATGTGGAGTGGTCCGCAGCCCGCGGGTCCACAAATCATCACTCCCTCTCCAACTCCCCTCGGGTTCACCTTTCTCTTCCCTCAACCCCTCCTCAACCGCCTCACGAATAGATAAGAATAATAAGAGTGTACTCCGATTTGCTGACCATGCACTGAGTAAGTATTGCTCCCTTCTTTGCTCTTCTCCATGTTTATAGGGGGTGGAAGGGTCGAGCGGGTGAGTATTGATGACGACGAATTCAAAATATGGTCATTTGGCTATGGGCCATCGCCCAGACCGCTCCCCTCGCAACACAGTTCGACGCCATTCTCCCAACTCTCCGACCCAGTTTGCTCACAGCACAGCGAACCGCATGACCATTGACTCACTAGGGCGGGGAGAATGAATGGTGGTCAAGACATTATGAGAAGTGTCATGCAAGTGGTAACGAACAAGGACGAGAATGAGGCGGGCAGCAGTTGGGTCGTGGGTGCCGTCTTCAACGTGCGACAAATTTTGCAGCCAATCAACAGGTAACGGCGAGAATCGATGCAGTACAATCTCAGCCCATGTGGAGTCGGCAGCTAGGGCCAGGGGGCCGAGGCCGGGGCCCGAGGCATACAGCGCGCCCGCGTAATAATTCTGGGTAGGAGGCACAACGCAATCAAGGTCATTCTCCGCCCGACGTGAGTAGGATGCCCGGATCCGGCCTGCCTTCGCCATCACTATAAACAAATCTTAGGAACAGACCTTCCCAAAGTCGCAATTTACTTGCCGTCCCCGGTTATTGCTCAAGGTCAACTGTACGTCGCACTTTCGAGAGTAGGAGACCCCACCAATATCACCATGATGGTCACCCACTCTCCTCTCCACGGCCAGCCCCCTCCCGCACTTGCCACATTCAATGCAGTCTACAAGTATTCATACAGGTCTCGTCAATGAGGATGAGGCGAGTGGCAAGGAATATGCAACCTCTCTCATTGTTGGGCGTGTTGTCGCACGATTGGCCGATGGCCGTGTCCCGTGGGGGCTTGCACCTGGAGTGGTGGAATGTGGCCCCACCCTCCATGAGCAACGCCGCGATGCCTGAGGCGGCCATCGCAAGAGCATTGGCGCCTTGGAACCAGACCTGGTTCAGGAGCACTTGATTCAGGTGCGTCTTGCCACATCTCCCAGGGGTATAGATGAGAAACACTCCGGATGGGTGGCGAGCCTGCACAAATGCGTCGGCTTAATCAGCCCTGTCTGTCAGCTTCTCGCTCGACTTGGTTGCGTGGCCTCCCGGACAGAATTATAACGCGGTAACCCCCTGCCTCGGCCTCGGCCCCGACCCCGGCCCCGGCCCTGGCCTGGGACTCCACATGGCTGTGTGTGTGTAATCATCGTCGCTGTTCATGAATTGGCTGTCAAAATATGCTTGTCGAAGATGGCACTCACTGCTGAGCATCATTCTCGTCATGCTCGTTACCACTTACATGGCCGTTCTCGTCGTCTTGACCACCATTCATGCCCCAGCCCAGGTGCACAAAAGGCATAGTGGTGCGGTGCTCTGAGTGAGGAGCGGTGATGATGATGCTGCATCAAGACGCATCCCACTTGGTGAAGGATGCGAGGTCCATGGCCAATGCCCATATTTTGAATGCGTCATCATCAATTGGAAAGGAAACGATTATTTGTGGACCCGTGGGACGCGGACGGAACACTCAAATTGAGGCAAGGGAAGCTCAAAACCACACAAACCACAGGACGACGTCACAAAGACTGCATAGAGGTTTGTGCATTGTATTTTTCTACATGTGTTTCGGTAAGCGTGCATGTGCTTCAGTGGTTTGTGGAAAGAGAAGAACGCGGAGAACCATCGTTTTGAGTGCGCGACAGACACAAAAAATCGATAAATACTTTAGGTAGATTGGCAGAATAACGTAATGTCGGACGAGATAAGCCAATGAGGGGATGTGGCAAGACGCACCTGAATCAAGTGCTCCTGAACCAGGTCTGGTTCCAAGGCGCCAATGCTCTTGCGGCGCCAATGCTCTTACGATGGCCGCCTCAGGCATCGCGGCGTTGTTCATGGAGGGCGGGGCCACATTCCACTCCAGGTGCAGGCCCCCACGGGACACGGCCATCGGCCAATCGTGCGACAACACGCCCAACAATGAGAGAGGTTGCATATTCCTTGCCACTCGCCTCATCCTCATTGACGGG